>JAXQQM020067113.1:0-72634 GCA_034641835.2 Pinus albicaulis
AAGATGTGCTTTCCTCACAACAGAAAGATCGTCACTATAGATCAATGGACATATTAGGAACCGAAGTCTCAGACCTCTCCAGAGTCCATTATTTCTTCAGTGGCCAATAAGCAAACAGTCGAACCACTGACTAGTGTCTCACCCGGAGTCTATAAAGGTTCCTCTTTGCTTGGTTCATTCCCTAGTCTCCCCCCTCTTATCCCTAACCCTATCTCATCTAATGTTTGCATGATGCAATCATCTCGGTCCGACCTCAAACAGTCTGGTTCAGCTAGTCATCAGCCTAGCCCTCTGCAACCTGCTCCTAGTACTTTGACTTAGCCTTTGAGACCTCCTCCTTAAGGCCCTTCATCTGTAGCTATTGTTCTTGATCCTCTTTTTCCTCATGGAACGGTTCCCCCTAGCCTTAACCATCTGGGAGCTATTCCTCTTGGCCATTACCCCTTTAGTCAGATACCGTTTCTTGCTCCCCCTTCCAGAGTATTTTCGGTACCTGTTATGGCTACCTTGACACTTCCCAACATGACCCTGGGGATCCTAGTCCAGTACCTTGATCCCCCATCCAAAACCCCGCCTGGTCAGCTCAAACCTTACACTACTTTGACCCCGGTCCAAATGGCCGCTATGACCCCTCCCTTCACTTTTGTGCCTCAGCCACCTCAACAGGAATATACTCCTGTTGCAAAAGCCTCAAGTGATGGGGGGAAAGCCCGCAAAAAGGCACCTAAGGACAAGGCTTCCCAAACAACACCTGCTCCTCCTAAGCCTCCAAAGTGTACACCTCCATGCACTTTGTGTGATGTTTTCATTCATGCTACCCACAATTGTCCTGAATTTCCTTGTCTCAAACCCATGGTCAATGAAGCGTTTCTTAAGTCTGATATCCTAGAAGTCCATGTTACTTTACCGACTTCAGCCAAGAAACTCAAGACTTTTCACACAAATCACCCTTATGCTTTGTGTGATTTTCATGGCCACTATACTCACCTATGTCCCCGCCTCGAAGATTTACGCACCTTCTTGGAAGCGATTCGCCAATTTGAAGTTGAGCGCAATGAGTGTGTCTCTCCCTTACTTATGAGTTTTTCTTCAGCATAACCAGAGGACACATCCACTCCCATTGACATACCCCCTCCCAATGTCGAGATGATGGATTCTTCGGCCACTATCCTCTACCTGTCATCATCTATGAGATCCACGTTGGAAGACCCCTCGGGGGCATCCCCTTCTATTTCGCATGACCTCCCTTCAGCGATCACCTTGAGCTCAACATCGGTAGAATCTTCATCCAATTTTTCTTCTGTCACCCTCCATGATGATGCGCATGTGAACCTAATTTCTCATGATGATGAGTCAGGTAGCCTCGTCGCATCACGTGGTATTTCTTCTACCAATAACCCCATATTCTATTGCAATGACAACATTATGGAATCATTTACCACCCTTAACTTTATATATCCCCCCTTACATCGAAAATATGCATTCGAACCACATACACCTTGTGGTCATTACATTGACACCCAATCTTTTGGTAAGGGGGCACCCATATTTGAGAGTCCAAGAGAAGCAATTCTCCACAACCCTCATAGTGCATTTGGTAGTGTCGACTCTAGTACCATTATTCTTCCCCATTTAGAAGAACCTCTAGAGTTCCATATCACTTCAGATCACTCTAAGGATGATCCACTTCATCATTCCTTCATATTACATCAACAACCTAGTCCCTTAGACATTGTTGTTGACCAACCTCTATATTTTCTTAGTGAGCACCAGTTCATTATCTCTGAAGGCACTTTTTGGTATAGTGACACCATGTATGGTGCTCCATAAACTCCTCTTGCTAGGGGCATCATTCCCACCTTTTCATACCAGATCAGTCTCCTCCATCACATATGCTTGGGGGCAATATCCCATGCTTGGGGGCATGATGGCACCCCTGACCACCTTCTCAATTGATTAACCAAAGTCTTGGTCTAGACACACCCGATCTATGTATGGTCGATTATCCTCCCATTCCCTGGATAGTTGGACCTAATGGCCTCTCCGACAAGCCATATATCGTAGATGTTTGATACCCTATCTTCAAATATTATAGTTGGCGTGATACCATACTTACCACTTGGTCCCTTTGTTTGACTTGGTGGGCGGGGATGATTCTAAACCTTCTTTAGCAGTTCATTCTCATATTCTTTTCTTACCTTGATTCTTCACCAGGACCATCCTTCCAAGAAGCATTAAGGCCACCTTTAGAAAAGTAAGGTCACCTACCTTAAAGTCGCAGATCTCGATTCCAATGGTTGATTTGTATGCTACGATCGCCACAGGATTTATGGTATTTTCCTCCTCCCAACATTCACCACAACTACACTTGCAAATGAATCAAATTGGAGGGAACTTGTCTTATTAAAAGAAAAACCCTAATTTTTCTTTCGCCAATTGAGACCAAACCATAGCTCAGTTTGACAGATCATCAGAACCGTTAGAAATCTCTCTCTGAGCACTCAAATGGGTATCCTTTCATTTTTGGTGATTTGATACTTCACCTAGAAGCCTTTTTTCCAAGAAGGGTCACTTCGCCGCTTGTCAAAATCGAATTTCTTCACTTGCGACACTTGTACTTGGGGCACCATTTCACCTTCATACTTGTCAATTCTTGTGTCAATTTTCATCATGAGTAACCATCTTTTACTCATGTTTTTATGGTCCCCACTGGGCCTATTCTGTGTGGCAGCATCATCAAGTCACCCTTGTGTTAGCACTCAAATCTACCTCAGGCTGAAATGAAGTAAAACTCAAGGCTACATCAAACCACGCTCAGCCTCGTAGCTAGCCCTACGAGGACAGGAGAGGGCTCTCTCCGTCAATCTCAAGAAAATGAGAAATAAGATGCGAGATGACTTACAATAAGAACTGATTTTAGGCTAGTAAAGAGATAGGTCTGTTTGATTTTTTGGTTTTTGGGTTTTCGCTGGAATAATGGGAAAACAAATTTTGGGTCCGGGGATAAGGTCAGACCTTTGCAGATTTCAAATTGGGGCGAGGTAGGTGAATGTCTTGATGCTTTTAATTGGATAAATGGACAGATTAGACCGACGAGGAGCTGAAGAGGGAAAAGAAGAACTTGGATCCTCTCCAAACAGCTGAAAACATATAGAACTAACTGAATTCAAAGGCCAAGCACTGTAAACAATGGATTCAACCTTATTCACTCATTCAATTTAGTTCAGAAGCATAATGAAGGGATGGCATACATTAAACATGAAGAAACTTACAGTAAACAAAGAAGAAACACCATCAAGAACAAAACACCACAAGGATCCCAACAAGTGCCGCAAAACCCCTGATCTTTCCTTAGCCAAAATATGAAAAATATGTACAATGATATCAAAAGTATCCCAAGAGTCCAACCCGTAGAATGCCTCAGAAATTACAATATATAGATCACTCTAACACCTTTCCCCACCTCTAGGGGTCGAATTCCCTCTTCAGGGATCAGTTTCAACCAATTCTAATCATGGAACTACAATCTAGGCAGCTAACAACTTGCCTCTAAAAGAGTGGAAACTGATCCATTACATGATTTTTTACCCCTTTGAGAGTGAATCTTCTAGAATAGATAAAAATAAGCCAAAGTTACATTTCAAACATGAATTTACATCATAAAAACCCAAAAATTCTATCCACAAGCAAAACTGGTCCATACTAGGCGAAAAACTGAGCTGGCAGCTGAAAATTCAGGAAAAAATTCAAGTGGGTCGCTCTTGAGCCGAGTGGGTCGCTCATTTTCCAGCCTGAATTTAAGGTACTTCCCGGCATCCAAATTGAGCTCATGGTAGCTCGTTGGAAAGCCCTGGATGTTGACTATCCAACCCAAGTGGAATTTCTGAATTTGGAGCTCATTTGACCCTCCAAAACCTCATTCTCCCAGAGGTACTTCCTGCTGGTGCAAAAGGTGGCAGCAAGGTGGTTTTCATGGTGTTTTTGAGCTCTTTGACCATCCAGATTTTGATGAAATGCTTATTTGATTTCTGAGGATGCATAACTAACCATGAAAAATCCAAAAATGCAAAAATTTCCTCCAGCAAGTGTCCCAAAAAAAAGTGAGCGCATGAGTGCGCGACCCGCTTAACTGAAAACCCTGTTTTTAAGACCAAAAATTTGAAAATGACAAAATTTTCTCCGAATTTGCCCAAATTCGGAGCGGAGGTCCTCCATCATGTGTCCTGCCCATTCAATGAAGCCTCGGCCAAAATCCGAAGTGGATTAGGCCTTTTCCTCCGTCTTAGTGCTCTCCTGGTGCATGCAGTTCCTGTGATGAAAACACTGTCTCGGTTGTATGATGTGTTGTTGTCAGTCATGATGTAGCAATGTGTATGTTCAACCTGTTGAAAATGAGAAATGGGACCTTGGTGTCTTTGTCTCCATCATGATCCTGTGAATGTACCTACGCTGATGAAGAAGGCGAGACCCCTTCCACACCATGTGGAGATAGTACTCATCGTGATGCTGCAAACAAAGCTCTGTGGCCTCTCTGATATGCTACCACTACTGGCGCACTGCTATGCTCCATCTCAGTACATCAACCTCAATGATTGAGTCACTGTCCGACTCCTGCTCATACTCTGACTCTGTCCCTAACATGGCTTTGAACAAGATATTTGCAATATGTATACTGATATAGATGCAGTGAAAGCAAAGTTATAATGTATGTTCAACACCCAATAGATATCACCCACTGCCAAAGTATCACAGGAAAATAAAATTTCAATGAAGATGACTCTGTTTTAGTGGCATGAAAACTATCACTGTTTTGACCATAAGTGAGTTTCACAAATGAGTGCCAACTGCAAAGTATGGGGCAAGCTTTTGGTAATGATGGGCAAAATTTGTCAAAGAAACAAACAAGTATAGGATTGTGTTTATGAACTGGAGAAAAGGGAGAACACGACAATAACCCTAGTGACACAAATTACTATCACAGTGGTAATAGAATGATAACAATAGCAATGGTGATATTATGGTAATGAGGGCTATAGACTAGTCGACATAATACTATGCAAAAATATGAAAGGGTATGAACAGCAGTGATAAGATGATAACTGAGGGCGTGAGGATCATCTATACAACGTGCTAGGGTGTGAACATATCCACCATTCGAAGGTTTTAAAATTTTTCATAAAACTTCCCATGCAATCTCAAAACCCTTATAGAATTAACTTGCATGTGAATGTAGGGTTTATACATTCTTCTCCGAACATGGCCTCTTTCCCAACATCAAAAACATCACAACATTGTTAAAAATCTACTGAGCAATGATAAAAACTTGTTTGCAAGTTGTTGGAGATGATTTGAATCAAAACTGGGTGCAAAACACAATTTTTTGGGCTTTTTTGTTTAAGTGGGTCACACCCCTCAAGTGGGTCGCTCCCGTTCAATTTTACACAGGCTGAAATGCTCAAGTGGGTCGCTCCCCTCAAGTGGGTCGCGCTTCCCTCTTGCCACATAGTGCATTTTTCGGGAAGCTTTTCGAGGCCTTCTCGGTGTCCAAATTAAGCGTTTGATAGCTCGTTGGAAAGATATTGGAGTCTAATTTCCAACACAAGTGGAATTATGCAATTTGGATTTGATTTACTCTGTCAAAAATCAAATCTCCCAACACTAGTCAAAATGAGCAGAATGAGGCTGCCTCAAGGCAGAGCGCTGTTGCAGTCAACTTGTGAAGGTCTTCCTCAACTCCTAATTGAGCTCATGATAGCTCATTGGAAAGGTATTTCTGTCTAGTTATCATTTGACTCATTATGCAAGTCATTTTGCCAACCATGCTAGGAGAAATCTTGATTTTCCCAAGGTCACTTCAGAGGTGCATTCAATTCTCCTGAGGCAACGGTATTTTTGACATTTCTCTAAAACCATGATACCTGTGTAAAAAGTGAAGGAGGTTTTTCTTCCTTGGAATGTTTTGGACAAAAACCTCTCTCAGTTTTCCCAAATTCATCTTTTATTGCTCTGAAACATCTTTTGAGTAACACTTATCCCGATGTGTGAAACAAGGGATTTGGTCGAAATGAAGCGAAATGAAGGGGATAAAGGGCTTCTAAATTCTTGGGGAAATTTTGGGAAGTAGGGAGGGATGTTAGGAAGTAGGGGAAAGTGGAATCACAGAGATTGAGTGAGGGGAAGGGGTCCAAAAGGGCGAAACACAGGCCTAGCCTAGAAAATTGCCAAGTTGTGGCAAGAAACTAGGGTTTGTGCAAAAATGAGGAATTTTGGGGATCTCAGTGATGGGAAGTGTTTAATAAGGTATATTAAGGATAGGGGAAGGTGTGTGAACATCAGGATACAAGTTTTTCCCATGATTTGACCATCCAAGAGAAATTACCTCCAAAACCCTAGGAGAGGCAAATGGACCTTACCAAGGCACAACTGAAGCATGAACGAGGTGTAAAATGACCCAACGGAACTTGACATGATGATGACAACCCTCTGAATGATGGTACACTCAGCTGAATGGTGACATGGACTAACATTTGGACAAATTTGAAAAGAGTGAAGACCAACCCTAGACCTAATGCCTAGTGATCAAATTTTGCTTGAAGACTCTTTGAAATGACAAAATTTGACCTTGACACTTTAAAATCACTTTGAAAGAGCATGTTTGATCACTGGAGGAAGGCTGCAAAGGCTGACTCTTCAAATATTATAGTTGGTGTGATACCATACTTACCACTTGGTCCCTTTGTTTGACTTGGTGGGCGGGGATGATTCTAGACCTTCTTTAGCAGTTCATTCTCATATTCTTTTCTTACCTTGATTCTTCACCAGGACCATCCTTCCAAGAAGCATTAAGGCCACCTTTAGAAAAGTAAGGTCACCTACCTGAAAGTCGCAGATCTCGATTCCAATGGTTGATTTGTATGCTACGATCGCCACAGGATTTATGGTATTTTCCTCCTCCCAACATTCACCACAACTACACTTGCAAATGAATCAAATTGGAGGGAACTTGTCTTATTAAAAGAAAAACCCTAATTTTTCTTTCGCCAATTGAGACCAAACCATAGCTCAGTTTGACAGATCATCAGAACCGTTAGAAATCTCTCTCTGAGCACTCAAATGGGTATCCTTTCATTTTTGGTGATTTGATACTTCACCTAGAAGCCTTTTTTCCAAGAAGGGTCACTTCGCCGCTTGTCAAAATCGAATTTCTTCACTTGCGACACTTGTACTTGGGGCACCATTTCACCTTCATACTTGTCAATTCTTGTGTCAATTTTCATCATGAGTAACCATATTTTACTCATGTTTTTATGGTCCCCACTGGGCCTATTCAGTGTGGCAGCATCATCGAGTCACCCTTGTTTAGAGAATTTGCTTTGAGTCATCATTGCATCCATGGAGCCTGTCCCAAGTTCCTTTTATCTTCCATCACAGTCTTTCATCCTTAATTGATTTGTACCTCCCTCGTGACGCACATTTTTTCCTCCATTCATATTGTCCCCTATCCCTTAAGAGGTCGAGTCAGTAGCTACCAGGTCATCCATGCCCTTTATGCTCTAACAAGGGAAGTTTCCAGCTTGCTACTCAGTACCACCCATTCCACCGTCATCCATGGTGTCAGTCTATTAGTCGCTCTACTATTATCCCTCGTGCCTTAGTTGAGGATTCCTTATTGTCTCACCTATGTCAGACCTCCTTCTATTGACATCAGCTTATTCATTCTAGAAGACAGGTCTAGGGGGTGGCATACCTTGGTTGTAGCTTCCACTCTTGTTCGGTGCCTCGGATCAGGGAAAGGGACCCTTTATTTCCCTTTGACTTGATTTTTTCTCAATTCCAACTCCTTATGTCATGATAGAGATCTGTATACTTGATGGTTCAGTGATGCAGCAGATTGTACCAGTGATTCCCAGGTGTGTGTGAGATGTTTCAGACCTCATGAGGGGGTGGCCATTTAGGTAGCCCCCCACAGACCCGGATGACCTCTTTACTACAGCCTTGGATGCAGCTCTGCAGATTTGATGGTTCCGGCCTTAGCCGCTTGCAGCGCCTTTTTTAGTTTGCATGTATCATTCAAATTTTCAAATCCCTTTCCTATTTTACAGGGCCTCTTTAGTTGTTATTATATCTCATGTACTCAGATATTATTTTATAAGTCTTGGTTGTTGTCCCAGGCACAGTATGTATGTGGGATCCATTATGTTTTTTGTCTAGCCCATGTTTATGCCAGCATGTACTATATATCAGTCCCATGTTTGTTGGGTGCACCATTATTCTTTGTGCTTTGTCATCTCAGCGGGCATAGGTATGCCTTCCCTGCCTCATTGAGAACATGTAATCACTCATAACAGAGACTTTTCGCACCTGTAATTCTTGCCTCCTTAAGGTCTTGTCCTCTCTCGCTTCAGTTCGTCTTATATTTCTCTCTCTCTGACTCCCCTTCAGTGTCTAGTGATTGTGTACTTACAATGTACTTCAGTCATACAATTAGCTCCTAACGCTCGCATGTTGGGGGGGAATCTGTTACACTAATTTTTGGTCATCTAACCTGTTACTATTAGATGGACTAAAGTACACCATGTAAGACCAATTTTACCATAGTAAAATTGCTTTTACTATGAGAAATAATTTAATAACCCATAGTTTATTAAATTATTTCTGGTCTAAACAGAAAACCCCATGACGAATAATTAAATAAATCCTTATTTGTTTGATTTTCCTCTATGGATAATTAGCTAAACCGTTGTTTAATTAATATTCCTAGTCATATTTAACCCAAAACATGAGAATTAGTTAAATAAATTATTATTTATCTTATTATTCTCTAGGAATAATTATTTAAATCATTATTTAACAGTACTCCTTGTTGAATTTGACTAAATCATTATTTATTTAATTATTCCTTAACCTCATCCTTGAAATAATAAATAAATCATTTATTTATTTATATTTCTAAATAAAGGGATCTAACCAATTCTAAATTCCCTTTCCCTCCACCAAAAATAATAAAATATTCCAAGTAAGTTGGATCTAGATTTGGTTAATAATATTTTAATTATGCACCAATATCTAGAATAACTCAATATTTTGTTATAAATAGAAGAGTTTTTCCATTCATTCACTACCTTTTTTATCACCTTTTGATCTATACTTTTGGTCTAACTTTGATCCTCCATCATTGTCATATTTTTTCTACTTTTTCTTGTGAGCTCCCTTAGAGTTCTATTTTGGTTGGGTTTTCTGCACCATCAAGAGAGAGAGATCTTGGATCTGAAGCTCTGAGGACATACAAGAACCCATCCCATTGAGGGGGACTAGTAACATCTTTCTGTGTTCCCTTCCCAGGTGTCATAATACAACAAATTCTTTATAAATTCTTGTCTTGCCTATTGGATGTATGGAGAAACTCTTGTTTATTTTCACTATTTGATTTCTTTAACTGCATAGATCTGGATTTTTGTATCATTTATTCTAATCACCTACTGCAGATCTAAGGAAATTGACAGCCACATTTGATGTTTGGGTTTTTTGTTATGCACAGTGTTACACCATTTTTTGGTCATCTAACCTATTATCATTATATGGATCCAAGTTCACCATGTAAGACCAATTTTACCCTAAGTAAAATTGCTTTCACTATAAAAATAACTTAGTAAACTACCTTTATTAAGTTATTTATGGTCTAAACTGGAAACCCCATGAGGAAATATTAAATAAATCTACATTTGTTTGATTTTCCTCAAGGAATAATTAATTAAACAATAGTTTGATTAATATTCCTGGTTATATTTAACCCAAAACAAGGAAATTAATTAGATAAATCATTATTTATCTTATTATTTCCTAAAGAATAGTTATTTAAACCTTATTTAAATAATATTTTTTGTTAAATATGACTAAATCACCCATAAATAATTAAATAAATCATTATTTATTTCATTATTACTCAACCACATCCTTAAAATGATAAATAAATCATTTATTTATTTATTATTTACAAATAAAGGGATTTAACCCAGGTCAAATTATTTTTCCCTCCAACAAATATAATAAAATATTTCATAAAAGTTGGATCTTGTTAATAATATTTTAACTATGCACCAATATCTAGACTAACTCAATATTTTGTTATAAATAGAAGGGTTTTTCCATTCATTTACCACCTTTTGTTGCCTAAAGATCACTCTGGATCTATACTTTTGGTCTAACTATTGATCCACCATCATAGTCATATTTTGCTACCATTTTTGTCTGGGTTTTCCACACCATCAAGGGAGAGGAAATTTAGATCTGAAGTGTTGAGGACCTACAAGAACCCATCCCATTGAGGAGAACTGGGAACACCCTCCTGTGTTTTCCTCCCCGGTGCCCCTAATACAAAATTCATTCAACATATTTTTGTCTTGTCTATTGGATGCATGGAGTAAATCTTGTTTTTTCTACTGTTTAATGTCTTATAATGCATAGATCTAGATTTTTGCAGCATTTATCTTGATCACCTAACTGCAGATCTGAATATATTGACAACCATATTTTCTGTTAGGGCTGTTGTTATGCACAACTAAAGTGGTCTTTTTTCGTACGCTTGGAATTAAGATTCATACTAACAACTGGCGACTCCACACGAGTTTACGATTACGACCACTGTCGTTTTTCTGATCCTTGCATATCCAGCTGCTTCAAACCCTAGGATTTCTCTTCAGCCCCTTGTTTTTTCTTTTCTTGATGTTGTATTTAACCTATAAAACCTTAAAATGATTAACATTCTAACTTCCGCGTGTTTTCGGACCTATTGCGTAGGTCACAGACATCAGCTGCAGCTGAGACGAAAATTTTTTCTGAAACCTGCTGCCAAGAGTTCTGGAAGTGCAGGTCGCACTTTTCAGCCCAAAACCTGTGACCTGGACCCTCAAGATGCACCTTACATCCCAAAAAGGGCAATTTCTACTGAAAACAGGTTAAAAACTGTGACCTAAACATTTTGCGGGAATTTTTCTGAAAGTTTTCTGGGTTTGTCTGAGCCTCTGTTCAGGGTTGTCTGACCTCTGTCTCCGCCCGTTTTGGACCTATACTTGTTTTTTTTTGCTCAACTAAGTGGGAACCTAGCCCCTTAGGGCTTCAATACCCTCCACTTCTTGTGGAAGAGTTTTTGTTGTTGCAGGTTGTCTGAAATTTCAGAGTCTTCAGCCATTTTTTCAGATCTGATACCTCACCTTCAAATCCACTTCAGATCGGCTTGTTATCCATCCAAATCACCTCATTTAGCTTTTTTTGGGTTTTCCTATAGGGTTCACTCTGCTTCCCTCCTAGATATAGCCTTTCACCACCTCTTTTTACAGCAATTTTTCCTCAGATTTGTTGTTGTTTCTGCACCACTTTCCAGCGATTTTGTCCTTTAGATCCTTGTTCATCCTAACCTTAGATCTATTGGTTTTTTTAGTGTGTTTTGATTAGTTTTTTACTCACCTATAGACTAGTTGTTGAGAGGCCCGCCTCCTTGGGCTTAGATTATTGCATTATTAGCTGTTTATTTTCTATTTTTGCAGGCTTATATACTGTCATTTGCAGGTTTATTTGAAGCTCTACAGCACACTTTTTCTTTTTCTCTACAAACGTCTGGGTTTAAAAATTAAAATTTACACACTTCACACACACATCCTAAGTGAAAAAGGGCTTGGTTAACACCGCCAAGAAAATACTCTAAAAACATTGAAATCAATTGATCCTGCACCTCTCTGCCCTTGTTTCAACATTGTAATCAGTTGATCCTGCACCTCTTTACCCTTGTCAGTCTCTTTTCCCTTTGTGTCATGTTTTTGTCGTCATCATTGCGCCACCAAGGCATTCATCCTGGAGACTTATTGGCCTTCATCCTCAGTTTCTGATCTGAAAATGGATTGTACTTGAATAAAGGGTACAAGGTATCCATTTCCAATAATTCTAAATGTGCAAACAGCTTTGATACCAATCTAATCTGAAATGTGTGAACTAAATATTTCTTATACAGAGATAGACAGTAGGGGCTTTTACTGGTTATTTCACCTTTCAAATAAAGGATGAAACCAAAAGCTTCTGGCCCTCTTACTGGCTCTGCCTAAAGAAATATGAAGTAAAAACTGAAACAATCTGGCAATGAAAGTATTTGTTTTCTGATTGCAAAGTATTCATTAACCAATATTATGGGTGTACAAGCATATTAAGGTGTTCTGCAATGGAAGTAATGGGTTTTGGAATGGAACAAATATGTTTTGATCACTGTATAAGTCTTTATGGGTTAAGAGGACTTATTTAAATTTACTATTTAATGTATCAAACTCTGGAAATAAGCAGCAAGAATTCATAGCATAATAACAAGCATCTGATAAAGCAGTTCACCCCTCTCTTGGGCTACATCTGCTAGGTCCAAAAGCCCCCAAAATGGACTTTTCCCTTCTCTATTAATGCTCAAAAATAGTTTTAAACCATGAAGAAAGCCTCAAAAGGCTGAAATAGCTGCATAATCAGAATCAGAGTGCTAGAAACAGTAAAAATTGACTATTCATTCACCTCAAACAGATGAACATAGCCCAATACAGCTGATCTTTCCCCAAGCCTTGGTGGCTCCACAACCAAATCCGCTGATAAAACCTTTGACAGAGTGCCCTAATTGTTGTACAACCTATTCCAACAGCTTCAGAATGCTCCAATACCCCAAAAAAAAAAAAAATTCGCTCAAATTGGACTTCCTTAGCCAAAGTTATGACCAAAACTGGCTTTGCCCAGTTAGGGCTAGGAAAGCTCCACCAAAGGTGGAGAACTGCCAGATAACCCCGAAAATTTAGGTTCGGCACTAAATTTTTGGCACTCTGCCAATAAACCCGCCAACCTCCAGGGCTAAAGAGATAAGGTGCAGGACCATGACCTTCGAAAATGGGTTTAAGACTTTGAGTTATGGGCGACGTTTATTAATGTTTGAACCATATTATATACGTGCCTCCGCACCAAGCGTCGGTCCTTATGACCAAGACCCAACAGTACTACGCGTCGATGGTTTACGCCGTGGGTTCCGAGCAGGAGGTTACATGCAGAGGGGGCTGGCCCCCTTTCGGGCCCCGCCCAAACCATAATAAAGCTTAAATACAAACTTCTGCCTATGGTTAAATAAGAACCACTTGTGGCCCATTGGTCGGGCCGTCCGGTTGCCTCCGCCCCGACCCGAGGTCGATCCCTGCCTACGACATCAAAATTTTATAACACCAATTTCATTCGACCCATGGGGCCACGTGGCGGCTTCCAGGCGAGCCACATGGCGACTTCCGGGTTGGCCACGTGGTGCCCTGTGATTGGCTCTCCACTAGAATATTCTGCAAAATATTTTGTTTTTAATAAAAAAATCTTATAAAGTCAAACTGGCCTATTTTTTAACTGAAATTGGAAAACTTCAAAGTTGAATAAATTTCTCATACAGCGTCGGTTTTCAGTGTCGTTCGCGGCTACAGGATCATTTTTTCGAGCTCTTTCCTATCGTTCTAGTTTGGACCAATTCTGAGAAACTAATTTTTTTAAGCATTTTTCCAATAAGGACTTGATCTCCTGATTAGTTTCCAGTAGGAAGACTTACTCCTCCGCATAGGATTCGAGTTAGTCCTCCACCGAGTCCGCACTCTAACTCTTCTTCTGGTCCTTTGGGTTCTCCTCCTCATTCTGCCTTCGGTTCTCCCCCTGTCACCTTTACCATGTCTGGTGCAGGACCTAATGCTAGTGGTAACCCTGACCCTCATGCTAGGAATACCACTAGTGGGACCGCAATGGACACTACCCTGGATGCGCCCTTGCTCCCCTTCATGGCAGGCCTCATCCTCCCCAATTTCAACCAGTTGATAAACGACCTTATCCACCATGACGCTAGTTGGCCTGCTATGCCGACGAAGCTCCCTTATGACATCCCAAAGTTTGAAGGCCTTGCTAGAGAAGATCCTACAAATCATGTTAGATCTTTCCACATGTGGTGTTTGTCTAACTCCATTATTGATGACTCTTTCTATCTTCGGTTGTTCCAACATACGCTTACAGGTGAAGCTTCTAAGTGGTATGCTGATCAGGCCCCTTCCTCTCATACAACCTTTGTGACTATTGCCTGGGCTTTCTTGTCTTACTTCCAGCTTCCCCTTCGTTACAACACTGGTACCAAACTCTTGACTTCTTTCCGTCAATCATCTGCGACTCGTCTTTCCGATCATGTCCAAGAATAGCGGAGAAGAAAGAGCCTATGTCAAGCTCCTACCTTCGAAGACCATGTCTACATGGAATGGTTCCTTAGATCTCTTTTGCTACCTATCGGAAAAGATGTTGCATCGCACTTTCCTCAAACTGAAGAAGCCGCTCTCCAAATTGCGTTAAAATATGACCTGATCTACGCTCAGTCAGGTTATGTTTATACCATTATACCTGATATTCCCAGACCTGGTGGTGCCAATGCAGTGGGGGCATTTCATGCCGCCAACGGTATCGTTGGAGCTCTCTTTAACTCATATGCTCAACCTCCCATGGGCTATGGTTTTCCTCAGGGGGGGACCAGCACCTCCTGCACTTTTCCCCCTCCCAGTAGCACGTATCCAGGATATGGCATGCCTCCTCTTTTTTCCCAACCTCCTATTTACCACACTTCTATCTAAACTCCTTATTATCCATATCCACATCCTAGTGCTCCAACTCCTCCAGCATTAGCACCTCTTCCTCCCTTGCCTTCTCAACCCCCGCAACAGCAGCCCTTGCCCCCTAGGGAGCAGGTGTATGCACAGCAGGGTGCAACTAATCCTCCTCCCTCCAAAAATAAGAGGAAAGGCACTCAAAATAAGTCTGCTCCTGGTAATCCTGGACCTAATCAAGGTAATGCTCCTAACACTACGAACCAGCAACAGGGCACTCAGCCCAAGCAGGACAAGCTTGTTCGCACGAACAAGCCCTATTCTTGTTGTGGTGTTTATGGTCATTACACGCATGATTGTCCTCTTTTTCCACAAATGCGACAGCTATGGGAGTCTCAAGCAACTTTGAGAGGACGACAATCTGTCCCTTCCGTTCCTCCTAGTCCTCCACCTAGTCAACCGGCTGTGCTTACCGATCATTTCCCTCAGCAAGGATTCGTGGCCACCCAACCACTTGAAGGTCATGTGTCCACTCAACCTCTTCCATCTAGTACCTCCGATTACTAGATTATCATGATGAACTCTGATCAACCGCCAACTGTTAACATCAATCTTCAGAATTGGTCTCCTCAGTACAACAAACCTCCCGCTACGTCTGTCCCCGAGACGCCTCCTTTGATCCCTACAAAGCCTCTTTCGACACCTAATGCCCCCTTGAAGAACCCTTAGCCTAGGGCAGAGGTTCATACCAAGATCCCTAAGGGACCACTACACCGAAATTCTGCTTCTGTCAAAGCTGCCCATTCATATAACATAGTAGATGATCTGGCAGAATCTCCTGCTGCCATTTCAACGTTGGAAATCCTCCAATCATGCCCTTCACAACGAAAAGCTCTACTATCTGTAGTGGGTGCTATAGATCCTTCCAACGATCGATTGATTGTCTTTGATGTTGACCAGTCAGAGCATCCTCCTCTCCCAGCTTCCGTCGCTTTCCAAATCCCAGTCAAGATCCGGAATGCCAACGTTTCCCGGTGCCTTATTGATGAGGGGGCATCCACCTGTGTGATGTCCGCTTTGGTTTGGAAACAACTCAGATCACCTGAGTTGGCTCCTTCCACGATCACTCTCTAAGCGTGGGATGGCCATGCCTCCTAGCCCATTGGCTTATTCTGCAATTGTCCTATTACTCTTATGGGCAATATTGTTTGCGTTGACGTAGAAGTCATAGATGCCCCCTTAGATTACAACATTCTATTGGGTCGTAGCTACACTTATGTAATGTCTGTTGTTCCTTCCATGATTCACCGCAAGATATCCTTCCCTCATGACAGAAAGTTAGTCACCATTTACCAATTGACATATTACGAACCGAAGTCTCAGACCTCCCCTGAGTCCACTATCTCTTCGGTGGCCAATAAGCAAACCGTTGATCCTTTGAACAGTGTCTCACCCGGAGTCTACAAAGATTCCTCCTTTCTTGGTACATTCCCTGGTCTTCCTCCTCCTGTCTCTGATCCTATCTCATCGAATGTTTGCATGATGCAATCGTCTCGGGCTACCCTCAAGCACCCCGCCTCGGCTAGTCAGCAACCTCTTCGCCCTCCACCGCCTTCTCCTAGTCCTTCGATTCAACCTTCTGGACCTCCTCCTTTTGGCCCTTCAAATGGTACTCATGAGCCTCCATACCCTCCTGGAACAGTTCCTCCAGGCCTTAACCATTTAGGACCTATCCCACCTGGCCATTACCCCTCCAGTCAGATACCGTTCTTAGCTCCCCCACCAGGAATCTATACGGCACCTGCCATGGCCACCCTCCATCTTCCTAACTTGACCCTTGGGATTCCCGTCTGGTACCTTGATCCTCCAGCAGCTACCCCGCTAGGTCAACCTAAACCTTATCTTACTTTGACCCCGGTTCAACCGGTCCCCCTGACTTCTCCCGTTGTCACAATGCCTCAACCACCTCAACAAGAACCACCTCTTGTTGCGACTGCTTCAAGTAAGAAAGGAAAAGCTCGCAAAAGGGCCTCAAAGGACAAGGCCGCCCCGACTGACCCTGCACCTCCTCCACCTCCAAAGCCTTATGCTTTGTGTGATGTCGTCGGTCATGCCACCCATACCTGTCCCGAGTTGCCCCGCATCAAGCTCATGGTTAAAGTCGCATTCCCTAAGTCTACGGTCCCTGAAACCTCTACTTCTTCATCAACTGTAGCCAAGAACACCAATACTATTCACACCAACCAACCTTGTGCTTTGTGTGATCTCCATGGCCATCACTCTCATCATTTTCCCCACCTTGCACATTACTGTGCCTCTTTAGAGGTAGTTCGCGAGTACGATATTGAGCAGAACCAATCCGCTTCTCTTGTACTTGCATAGTATGCTGCAGGCCAGACTGAGGATTTACCCATCTTCTCCTGTTGTTTCGCTTGTCCTCCCTTCAACGATCACCCTGGGCTCAACATCAGTGGATCCTTTATCTACTTGTTCTTACGTCATCCCCCATGACGATGCACATGTGAGCCTTTCTTCTCATGATGATGAATCAGGTAGCTTCGCCGCGTCACATGGTCTCTCTTCCTCCAGTCATTCCGCCTTATTTTGTGATGATGACATCATGGAAGCCATGTCCACCCCTAACTTCATCTTTCCCACCCATAAACAGGATGCCATCATCCATACCTTTGGTGACTTACGCAGCCTGAGCTCAAGCTACACCTCCAGTAGCTCCCACACTCCCCCTCACCGGCGGCATGTGAGTAGTAGACATCCTACCCAGATCACTCCCTTCCGTAGAGGGTGTTCGATTTCTACTTTGCGCTCAGGTTGCCAGCATTGTTCTTCATCCTCCCATTTATTGTCTTGTGGCACCTTTCAGATGGACCCCCGTCCACACCTTATATCGATTTTTCCGATGGTGCAATTCGCTACTCCCGGAATCTAGCCTCAGTAGGTTGGGCCATTTTTACCCCCTTGCATTCGCTTGTTCTCTCGAATGGTGTATGCAATTGTACTGCTACCAATAATCAAGCCGAATATGATGCAGTGCGGGGTTTATTAGCCGATGCCCTTTCACATCGCATCCTCCACCTTCATGTTCGTTTAGATTCCCTGCTTCTTGTCATGCAATTTAATGGTGTCTATCATGTGCATAATCCTATCCTTTTCAAAAGATATTTACGAGTGAATATTTTGATGCATGAATTTGAAATCATTACTTTTAGTCATGTACCTAGAGCAAAAAATCACTATGTAGAGAGCATTGCAAACCATATTTTAGATTGGCATTTAGCACACGCATTTAACACAAGACAATAACATAAAAATATCAAAACAATGCATATCCATAATATGTGTCGTATAAAATGTTTTAGGGTCCACCAACTCTGATACATATGACATGCCCATAGCATGTTACAAAAACTCAAAACTGGGGGCACCACCTGCCCCTTCACATTAATCACTATCTGGAGGATCCTGAGACAATGGCTCTGCTCCCACGGCTTGTAGATCATGCATACCCTGCCCGACCATCGCCATGCGCCACATGACCCCTTGCCACTCAGAGGGTAGATTAATACATGGCTTTATGTACTGGTCATCTAAGTCTTGCCAGCCGCACTATGAAACACCAATCATAAGCCTCTCACATCTATGACGAATATCCTCCAGGAGGGCTGCTGAATCCTCATTTTTCTACGCCCTAGATCCACTAGATCCTACAGCCCCAGATACTGCAGGTTGTCCCATGTACTCGGTCGGTTTTACTGGTGTTGTATCTGCATACCAAAATTAAAAGAATTAGTACCACATAGAATATTCTAGAACTTTACATGCACATAAAAGATTAGCAATTTGTCACTTACCATCGGGTCCCCATATTCGACTAGGCAGCAGTGGCAGATCTGGGTCCCCACAATAGCTCATCCCACTATAGGGATAGTCGTCTATATACAGTGGCATCTGATCCCAATGAACAAAGAAATCAAGACGGAACACCCATCCAACTGCCCCACCTCCTCCTCTACACAATAGTCGACCCCACCGGCGCATCCTAGGCTCTCTCGGGCCCCCTTGGAGCTATATGCGAGTTCGAAGTGTCGGGATCTTCTCAAAGAATAACGAGCACAAAATTGTATCATATGCATAGTCATGGTTCACTTGCCACTTGCATAGCGACAACTGTCGTTTCAATGATGATAGCACCATCTGGGCCCACCCATACTAGGTCCCACTCAAAACACTCTCCACAAGCATCATTTGCCCCCCAGTGATGTGATGGAGTGCCTGGTTGCCCAGGATCCGCAGCACCGCTATGGCCACAGCATGGGTCTCTAACCTCTCCAAATCCCCGATGGGTATCTAAGTCCCCTTGACTTGGAGACCTAACCGAGAATGGCACTCTACAAACTCTATGATATTCTGCCCACACGGTAATACTGGTTGAGTATTCCCTACCATCCCATGTGGTGGGAGACCAGTCAAGAAATATATATCCTGGACCGTCAACTCGATCCGGTGCCCCTGCACTATAAATACCTCATGGTCCGGATCCCAATAGCTGACAATCCAGGCCAATAAGGGCTCTCCAGCTCTCATCAAAGGGTTCTCCACAAACTTCAGAACCCCAAACCTGGCCAAAGCAATGCGGAACCTTGATCCTCCCAGATCTCTGATCGTAATGCGCCCAGGTCTCTCTCTCTCCAGTTTATCTGTAATTCTGCCATATTTGCACAAAACCATCATATTTGTTAGTATACATATAGGAACGACTATATCTCATCATAAAAACCTAGTGCTCAGCCAAAAAACAACATAGAAAAACCCCTCCCTAACAAGTCGCACTTTTCAGGCCCAAACCTAGGACAGGTCGCAGTTTTTTGCCCAAAACCTGCTACCCAGGTCGTACTTTTTGCCCCAAAAAGTGTGACCTGGCCGTGAAGAGGAGTAGGGGTTCATTCCTGAGCCCTAGGGACCCAATCTAAACTTTCAATCTTCTAAAAAGAAAGAGTAGGGTTAGGCCTCTTACCTGTAACTGGCGGATCTTGATTCCAATGGTCAGTTTGTCCGCTACGATCGCCGCAAGATTTAGGGCCTTCTCTCCTCTCTACATTCACCACAGCTCCACATGAAAATGAATGAATTTGGAGGGAAAATACCTTATTAAAAGAAAACCCCTAATTTTTCTTTCGCTTGCTGCGACCAAACCATAGCTCAGTTTGCCAAACCGTCTGTACCGTTGGAAAGCTCTCACCAAGCCCTCAAATGGGTATCCATTATTTTTTCATGATTTGATACTTCACTAGAACACTTTTTGGTCACGAAGGGACACTTCACCACTCCTAAAAATCAAATTTCTTCACCTGCAACACTCGTACTTGGGGCACCCCTTTGCCTTCATACTTGTCCATGCTTGTGTCGATCTTCGTCATGAGTACCATGATATACTCATGCTTTTATGGTCCCAATTAAACCCTTTTTATCTATCTGGTAGCACCATCGAGTCGCCCTTGTTTAGAGCATCCGGGTCGAGTCATCATTGCATTCATGGAGTCTATCCCGAGTCCTTTTGTATCCTACATAGTCCTCCATCCTTCATTGCTTGGTTCCTCTCTCGTGTTGCACATTCTGGCCTTCAGTCCCACTATCACCTATCCCTCATGATATTGTGGCAGTCGCTGCCAGGTCATCCATGCCCTTTATGCTCTAACAAGGGAAGTCGTCCATCCGCTACTTAGTAACCCCCATTTTTCATCATCACCCCTGGTGTCCGTCTGTCAGTCACTCTACTATTTTCTCTCATGCCTTAGTTGAGGACCCCTTATTGACTCACCTATGGCGGACCTCCTTCTATTGACATCAGACCATTTATTCTAGAAGACAGGTCTAGAGGGCGGTGTACCTTGATTCCAGCTTCCACTCTTGTTCGATGCCTTGGATCAGGCAAAGGGACTCCTTCTAGCCCTTTGAATTTTTTCTCAGCTCCAGCTCCTTTTTAACATGATCGAGATCCATATACTTGATGGTTCAGTGATGCAGCAAATTGGACCAGTGATTCCCGGGTGTGTGTGAGATGTTTCAACCCTCATGAGGGGGTGGCCCTACAGGTAGCCCCCCACATACCCAGATGACTTCTTCACTCCAGCCTTCGATGCAACTCCATAGATTTGATGATGTCAGCCTCAGCCGCTTGCAGCACTTTCTTGATTGCATGTATCAGTCAGATCTTCAGAGCTCTTTCCTGTTTACAGGGGCATCTGGGTTTTTTTTGTATCTCATGTACTCATATATTATTGTACAAATCCTAGTTGTTATCCCAGGAATAATATGTATGTGGGATTCATTATCATGTTATTTACCTGGCTCATGTTTATGCCAGCATTTATTATAGTGGCCAATCCCATGGTTTTCTGGACGCCTAATTTTTTGTACTATTGCCTCGGCGGGCATAGGTATGCCTCCCCCGCTGCCTATAGCAAGTACTCCCTTACAAAAGAGACTTGTTGCACCTGTAAGTCTCGCCTCCTCAGGGTCTAGTCCTTTCAACACTTTGGTCTACCTTATACTTTTCTCTCTTTGATTTCCCCTTCGATGTCTAGTGATTGAGTTCTTACAACATACTTCGGTCATACGATTAGCTCCTAACACTTGCAAGCTGGGGGGGCAATCTGTTACAGCATTTTTTGGTCATCTAACCTATTATCCTTAGATGGATCCAAGTACACCATGTAAGACCAATTTTACCCTAAGTAAAATTGCTTTCACTATAAAAATAACTTAGTAAACCACCTTTATTAAGTTGTTTATGGTCTAAACAGGAAACCCCATGAGGAAATATTAAATAAATCTACATTTCTTTGATTTTCCTCAAGGAATAATTAATTAAACAACAGTTTGATTAATATTCCTGGTTATATTTAACCCAAAACAAGGAAATTAATTAGATAAATCAGTATTTATCTTATTATTTCCTAAAGAATAGTTATTTAAACCTTATTTAAATAATATTCTTTGTTAAATATGACTAAATCACCCATAAATAATTAAATAAATCATTATTTATTTGATTATTACTCAACCACATCCTTAAAATGATAAATAAATCATATATTTATTTATTATTTACAAATAAAGGGATTTAACCCAAGTCAAATTCCTTTTCCCTCCAACAAATGTAATAAAATATTTCACAAAAGCTGGATCTTGATTTGGTTAATAATATTTTAACTATGCACCAATATCTAGACTAACTCAATATTTTGTTATAAATAGAAGGGTTTGTCCATTCATTTACCACCTTTGGTTGCCTAAAGATCACTCTAGATCTATACTTTTGGTCTGACTATTGATCCACCATCATAGTCATATTCTGCTACCATTTTTGTCTGGGTTTTCTACACCAGCAAGAAGAGGAATTTTAGATCTGAAGTGCTGAGGAATTACAAGAACCCATCCCATTGAGGAGAACTGGGAACACCCTCCTGTGTTTTCCTCCCAAGTGCCCCTAATACAAAATTCATTCAACATATTCTTGTCTTGTCCATTGGAAAGTTAACTCACTTTCCTATTCCAAACCCCTAACCTGATCTATGTTGGTGGAATGAGCCCTAAAAATGTACAAATTTCTAGATTGATTTTATTAATGCTGCATTTTAAAGTTGTTATTTACTCAAAGGGTAAATGGATATGAAACCAGTGGTGTTATGACCTAACCCAAAACTGAATGCAATCGAATATGATAATGTAATCTTTTATAATCGATGAATCCTAACTAAATTAAGGAGAGAATTTCCATTCACTTCCAACAATGAAAGAATTGATAAATAAGAGAAAATATAACAGATTCTCTAATGCACTAATTTTCAGCAAGAAACTACTAATGTTAATCAATTCCAAAGATTTTTTTTTTATTTTTATTTTTTTTAAATGTTTAAAACAAGAGTGAAAACATGTAAATACAAATAATGACTATCTTTCAATGAGAGTTACTATCTTTTCAACTGATGAAATAACTCTTTACAACATGAATAAATGAATATATGATTAGATTCATTAAAAGAAAAGAGATTCACACAACCAATTCCATAAGCGAAAAAATATTTTTTGATATATCAACAAACCAACAAAAACTCAAAACCCAAAGCTATAAAGATAAGTGATTTTCCTAAAAAAGACAATCAAAGCCACTGATTTAAATTTATGGTTGACTTTTCCATAATGTACACTATGCAGTTGTAGTCTATGCACAATTCGCTTGAAAACTATGCAAATGTAATATATTCACAATTTTCGTCCATATTATGAAAATGAGAATTCTAACTTATTGTTGATCGGATAAATTGATCTTGCGGACAAGACCGATCTCCCTAGTATCAGAAGATAGTCTAGCAACAAACAGACAAACAAACCTATCTTTCTCTTGATATATGCGATTTATAAGTAAATGCTACAAAGGTGTTAAGATCTTACCTTAGATCCAGTGCTTGTTTGTAGTAGTTGTCCTCCAATTGCTCGAAAGAGTTATCTTTGAAGACCTGCAATCACAAACAAGCAAACATTAAGTAGCACTTGCATATTAAATATTATAAATCATGCCAATCATGGTGATCAAGGAATCCATAAAATTAACAGTTAATTAACAGCTTATTGAGAAAAACAAATTTATTTGTATTAAATTTGAATAGTAGAAGAACCTTACAACCTTTTCAGCCTTGATGTTGAACAAGCCTTCCTAGGGTCCGAAGTAGGAATCTCCTTTACTCTGACAAGCCTTGCACTCTTCCAATCGAGACACATAGAGGTATGTAATCTTTCCTCACAAAATCTTAGTTAAAGGAGTTTAAATTCCAATAGCACTTTACCTCAAATAATACTAAAGCTTGAACTCCCTTTGAGGCTGCCCAAGGCCTCTTTTCATAGTGCAAAGGAGGAGGTTACAGTTCCAACTATGAAGGGATAAAGTCCTCCTTCAAAGGGATAAGCTCTTCACATCAAGGGGTTAGCTCCTTAAGACAAGAGATACATGAACCTGAAAAGAGTGGTTCTGCCACCGCAAGATTCCTTCCAGAGGCTTATAGAAATTACTGAAAGTGAGCTTTTTGAGTTTACTTGCACCTTTTTAATCTTTTACAGGGGTCTGCATCCTTAACACATAGAAGGTGCAGTCAGGTTTGCAAGAGACATGACCATTAGGTGTGGGATCGCAGGTAAGACAAAGAGAAAGTGTGATACCAGAGTTTTAGAGACTTTTGAGAGATTTCTCTTATTTTTAAGGCTTGACATGAGGAACTGATGTTTTAGACTTGCAAAGGAGGAAAGTATGAGTGATAATGAGCTCATACAAATATCAGAATTTCAAAGTGACGATTTTCAGTGCAACAGATTGCCCCCTAAAGTGCAAAGTCTATAATAGATGAAGATAGAGTTTGTCATATATGAAGAGTGAAGTACTTTGTCATTTCAAGGATCATCCTATGGAAACCCCAGTCAGAACCTGTAAAAACATTCAATGCAAAATATATATATGTAGACATATCATCGCTGAGGTAGGCGTTCCCATACTCATATCAAAACTAACTAGAAAACTGATTTAAACTGTTCTGATACAGGAATGATTTTTAATACATCAACAGTATAGACATGTGTAGACACAGTATGGACGTAGCCATCTGTTTATGAATATTCCATTGTATAAATGAATAGAAAAATTCCTCACAGCCTGGATGGTAGAAACTAGATCCGGGGTCTTGATTTCTGTTTCCCAAACTAGTATGATTCTATCCATGTGAATGAATGTGTCGAAGTCGAACATGGTAGAAACCACTTGATTACCAGTCAATAATGTAAACTATTAACAAGTGTGAGAGTAACCACCAGTAACGTCAATGGCCCTCAAAGTACTCAGTACAATCCATGAAATGTGAATGAATGAGCTGAAGTCGAACATGTCACGGAATCATTCGATCGAAGGTCAATGATGAAACCTGTCGTCGAAGGCGAGAAACCTACCATTGGTGTCTGATTTCAAGGTGCGATGATTTCTGAATCAACTACTCGATAATGAGTTGTGATATAGAAAGTGATCCGTGAGCAAAGCCCATGAATGTAGATCCAGTTTTGAAAATATGTTTTGGACTAACAAAGGATGGTAAAAATGGAAGACAAAATATTTTATGAGATGAATGGTTAATTTGAACGGTCCTCTTGAACACATAACGAAACTACAGATGGTTTGGTGACAATTGACCTAAAGCTAATACCCAAAAACCGGTTGAAGAATTTCAATATGGTTTGATTAACTGATAGGCAAAGGATTTTTCCAGGATTGAACAAGTGTGTGTTCAAGGAGAGTGAGTTAATGAGATTTTGAATAGTCAAATAACTATGTTGTGTTTTTCTCTCTTCTATGGCAAGTACCTCTTTATTTTTGACAAGCTTGAGGAGGATAACATTTTCTTGTTTATAAGCTCATCCTTCGGATGAGTCCAACTTAGTTTAAGATTCGAACCCTAAGAAGGAGTGGTTCATTCCTGCTTAAAAATTGAACAGGTCCTTTACTGTTAAATTTTAACGAGTCCAGTATAGGAGAAACTTGGTGTTTTTCAATTTTAGGGAGTCAGAAGAAAATTTTAAGAAAACTCCATGGGTGTACTTTTTCGTAAATTTAGTCTCTCGAGCCCGAAAAAGTATAAAATAATGCGAGAGGGAACTCTGTTGACTATAATTATTCAACGTATACCTTTTTCATAAATATTCCATTTCAGTCCGTAAAAGGGGTAAACTTATACTGAAAGGACGATCATTCATTTATTTTAACGAGTTCGAATAATCAAGTGCTCGGCAATCTTTTCAATTTTCGAGAGTCTGAAAAGAGCTTAAAAGAGGACTCCAAGTTTTCGCTTTTTCGTATATTTTTTGAAAGAGTCTGAAAAAGTGATAAAAGTATGCTCTTTGTTGAAAAACGATCAATTTTCTCAAAAAATCCAATTTTTTGCACAAAAACTCGAAACATTACACATATCTGTTTTAAGATAAATAAAAATGTTTTCAAAAATTACCTTTTTAAAGTGAAAAATAAACAAATTAAAAATTCATTTATTCGAACAAAATTATAAAAAGGGCTCTTCTAACTTCATTTTTACCATTTGAGTTCATAGTGAAAAGTGAGAGCTTTTGGGTAAAAAAGTTCCTATGAAGATTCTGTAAAATCTGTCTGGCGAAATCGAGAACCGTCAGCTCCAGGTAATCCACGTCCTCCTTATCTTGCATTTCATTTGTTTACATTTCATTTTTAGACTTTAAATTTCATTTTTTAGGGAAAAATAGGTTGAAAAAATCGCTTGCAGGGGTCCGCAGGTGCAACACGCGGGCCCTGCGGACCCCGACTTTTTTGTATGTAGAAAAAATTCCTGGGTTCGCACCTATTGCACAGCGCCCATGCGTATCTACACATTGTGTATGAGCAAAGGGTGCGGACCCCGTGCAATGAAATTTAAAACTTAAATTTCTCAATTTCCGCCCAAAATTTTTCAAACAAGATTGTTCTAATATGTCTTTTTATGCATTGTAGGACATTCAAAATGCTTACTTGGAGAGAACACGAGCATGAGGATGTATATGATGCCGCAATGAATCATTTTCCCACAATGCAGGCATTGAGAGCATGCGGTTTATACAAGTTCTGGGCCATACAGGGCATGAGGCCCCAGGTAGACCTCTTGACATGGCTGGTAAACAAATGGGACACTTAGGACCAATGTTTTGTTATTGGCAGCCACCGGCTCAAAATTGAACCAGAGGATATATATTTTTTGACTGGTTTGTCTAAGAGGGGCAAATAAATATCTCTATTTAGGACTAGGCCAGGTGGCCAGTCTGTCGCTAGTCTTTGACTAGAGTTTTGCGATGATCGAGCAGACCCCAAGGATAAACGGATTGATATTAAAACTATCATCCGACCTGAGCTTAAATTCATTGCATTCACTGTTACTAGATTGTGCGGGAGTGCAGCATTGCATGTGGCTACCGATTCCCAGATGCGCATTGCCGTAGACTATTTTCGAGGCACCATTTTCAACTGGTGCGAGGCTGTGTTGGCCAATGTGAAAGGCCAACTAACCAGAGAAAATAATGGAAAGCTAAACAACTTTGGATATGGATCCATTGTAGTCACCTTTTCTCTAGAGAGGATCCCCATGTTAGCCCCATAGCACATTCTTGTCGATGTTGGTTGACCTTGAGAGCCTAGGATGGTTCGTTGGGTTTCCTTGATAGCCCGTCACACTGAGGGCATAGAGGTTGTTCAATTTCCTCCTACATATTTTCATTGGCTGGAACGCCAAATTTTTTTTATAGAGGACTTTCCATACACCGGGATGGACTTCCGCGGCGACCGAGACATGGCTCTCCCAGCAGGAGAACTGTGGGATGATTCAAGTAAAAACCATTTTCAACATTTTCTAAGTTCTATTTTTTTTTGTATTTTAATCGTCCAAAAATAATAATCAAAAGTTTAAAGGCATATGTGGGCCCACGACGACCAGCCACTCTCCAGCCTTATGAGAGAAGACACCCAGCTGCAGTAGCACCAACCCCACAGGGCCAATCAACAGAGATCCTGACCGATTTGGAGCATCATCTAGAGCACTTGACACTATACATTCCAGAGACCGATATAGATGATATTCCACTTAGGTTACAGAGATATGTGATTGGTGTCCCAGGACCTTTTAGGAGGTTCCTGTGTAGGGTAGCCCGAGCAGTGGTTTTTTGTCGTGATCATCACCAGGGATAGAATGATCGATTTGTAGACTCATAAAATTTTTGACCTTTTGTATTATCATTTTTGCCAATCATAAGGTGTTTTTCAACCTATGATCGAAGACGATGTATATTTTGAAATAAACTTCTATGCTATGATATATCATTACTTTCGGCTATCTGTGTAACATGTTATTGAATGTTGTGTAATTTACTGTTTTGATTATTGCAAATGTCTATTTATCATACTAGAAGCAACTGCATCTACTAATGTATTTAAATGTCTTGGAATATGTTGATATTCAATGTAATCAAATTCACGTTCCAAGAGACGAACTCTTAAAAATAACCGTAATAATACTGGATTTCTAATGGCATAAACCCTGTTAAGCTATAATACAACGAGTTCAGAATCCAACCTAACAATCAAACTCTAAATTCCAAATGATATGGATTCAGATAATAACTCAATCACTGCACTATACTCTGCAATTTTATTCATCGTTTGACTGAGGCTTACCCCATGCATGGAAACTAACTCATCAGAGGGTGAATAGATAACCCAAGCTGCGGAAGAAATGTTGTGTACTACAACAAGCACCATCAGCAAAACCATTGTAGGTTAGAAGAGACATTGACATCTGCAATATCAAAAGTAACATCCAGATAAGCAGGAATAGTGATAAGAACACACTCTAAACTAGGCACACTTTTCTAATCTAAGACACACCAATAGTAAAGAAACTAATCTAACAAAAATCTCCACTCAGAATTCTAAGCATAATATCTCTTCAGATAAAGCCCATTTTTGGGTTTATCTAAGGAGACCCTGTCAAAATCTATCAGTTCATAGGCCCCTTTTTCCAGCTTTCACTTAACAATGTAAGGACCATGCCACATAGGTACAAATTTTCCAGCCCCTAGTTTATCGTTTGCTTGATCGTATACTAAAACTAGGTCTCCTTCTGAAAAGTTACGAGGTGTAACATTTCTGTCGTACTGAGCTTTTATTCACTTTACATGAGCCTCGTTTGCTAATGCAACAGTGCGTCAATCCTCATTTAGCTGAGCTAAGTACAAAAAATGTTTCTCCTCTTCAGAAGTAGCTGGGAGTAACTCTATGGCTAATTTTAATGACGGAATTTTGCATTCAATAGGTAACACAGCTTCCAAACCGTAAACCAGTTGAAAAGGAGTGAAACCAATTGATGTTTTTACTGAGGTCTGATATGCCCAAAGTGTTGAAAATAACATGGAATGCCAATTTGACTTATGAATACCAATGATTCGTTTGATCATAGTGACCAAAACTTTATTGATAGCTTCAACCAGACCATTAGCCTGCGGGTAATATGGAGTAGAACTATCGTGGCGCAGGCCAAGTTGATCTGTCAGTTCGGTCATCATGATATTTTGAAAATGACTTCCATGATCGGTAATGATAGCTTGAGGAACACCAAATCTAGCAATTATATGATTGAACACGAAAGTTGTAGCAGTCTTGCCGTCTTCCGAAAATGTAGGCATCGCCTCAGCCCACTTAGTAAAATAATCTACTGCTAGGATAATATACGCATGCCCCCCAGCCGAGTGAGGGTTACATGTAATAAAGTAAATACCCCACTTTGCGAAAGGACCGACAACAATTATAGGGTGAAGAGGAGCAGGTGGCGCACGCATTTTACGATCAAATACTTGACAATTGTGGCATTTCCGGATTGCATAGATACAATCTTTGAATAAGGACGGCCAGAAATAACCAGCGCACAATATCTTTTGGGCTGTGGCATACCCAGACATATGACTGCCACATGCTCCAGAATAGCAGTCATTTAGAACCTTCTTAGCTTCTTCATGAGTAATACAGCATCGGAAAACAGATTCCGCTCCACGACGATAGAGTGTATCACCAATAATATTGTATTGTTGGAATTGGAAACGTATTTTCTGTCGTTGAGATCATGAGATTTTAGGCCAAAAAGATTGGGTTTGGAGATAAACAATAATATCCCCATACCAAGGATCAAGAGTATTGATAAGAAACAAGGATTCGTCCGCAATGGGCTGTTCCGCCACAGTTTCAGTATCAGTAGACGGGAAATTACACATCATTTCGGCAAAAAACAAAGATTTATTTTCCTTGGATTTTTCAAATTCCAAGTCCAATTCCTGCAGGATAACTATCCATTTGGAATACTTGCCCTCTAGCAATTGTTTGGTCAAGATGTACATCATAGGGTTACAGTCAGAAATTACTGTGGTTTTGCATAATAAGATGTAGTGATGAAATCTTTGGACAGCTTGAACAGCTTCCAAGGCCAATTTCTCCACATTCGTGTATTTTATCTCAGTCGGATGCAGATTTCGACTAAGATAGTAAATCACATGCTCATTGTTGAATTCATCTTCCTAAACTAAAACCATCCCAATGGTGGAATGAGAAGCGGTGAGGTACAAAAAATAATCCCGGTTGTAATTGGGAGGATGCAGTAACAGTGCATGGGTCAATGCGTGTTTGAGTGCATCAAAAGATCAATTAGCGATCTCATCCCAAAAGAATAGAATGTCTTGTTTTAACAACCTCGTAAAACCATTTTTTAACTCAGCGTAGTTAGGAATGAAACGACGTAAAAAGTTTGCTTTCCCCTGCAAACTTTGGAGTTGGCGCAGAGTCGAAGGAGGAGGTAGATTTACAATAGATTCGACCTTCGACAATCAACACGAATGCCTACTTTCAAAGCAACAAATCCTAGTAAGCGACCCGATTCTACACAGAAAACACATTTGTGTGGATTCAGCCTAATTCGATAATGCCTACATCTCATAAATATAGCGCGTAAATGAGTGAGATGATCAGCCCTACATAATGAATGGGAAGGTAAATTATCAAGATAAGGCTGCACAATGTGTTTGATGTCATGAAATGCATAAGACATAGCCCTTTGAAAATTTGCCCCAGTGTTCTTCAATCCAAAAGTAGTTTGCAATAAGCAAATGTTCCCCAGGGACAAATGAAAGTTGTTTTAGGTTGATCAGCAGGGAGTATGTTTATTTGATTGTAACTGGAAAAACCATCCATAAAGGAGAACATTTCACTACCAGCACAATCATCAATAATTTGATCGATATAGGGGGTTGGGTAATTGTCTTTAGGACAAGCGCGATTAATATCCCTATAGTCGATACATACTCTTATCGTTCCTTGTTTTTTGTTGACAGGAACAATATTCGATACCCAATCTATCAAAGTAATTGGATAAATGAAACATGCACGAAGTAGTTTTTCAACTTCGGCTTTGATAGCAACAGCTTTTCTTGGATGTATTTGACGTAAGCGTTGTCGAACAGGTTTAGCATCCGGGTAAGTCTTAATTTCATGAACAACAATTGATAGATCGATTCCTAGCATTTCTTCATACGACCAAGCAAACATGTCACGGAATTCTTGAAATAGGGCTTTATAAGTTTGGATTTCATCGTTCGTACAGCAGGCACCTATATGAATGTTTTCAATTATTCCTGGCTTAACTGAAATGTCAATAGGAACCGTTCGAGAGATATTTTCCAAATTTAACTCAGAATCAGAATGTTGTAATGGATTCTGCGATTCTTTGACATAGTCAGCAGTAAAAATAGAAGAGAAATCATTTTCAAAATGATCCAGCTTAGGTAAAAACAAAGATCGATGATGTAGATCTTCCCATGGTAAATCATCAACAGACAAAAATTCACGAATCTGCTCATTAGTATGAACAGGATCAGGAAATGTTGTTGTAGCTGAGCTAGATATAGAAAGTGATTATTCATGGATCACATTCATTGGATCAGTTTCGGTTGAAGAAGGATCAGAAAATGATTGTACAGCCTGATATGCAATTTCAAAGGGACTCAAAGGCATCGCGCCATCAAATGAATCCACCTCATAATCGGAAGGTACGATCCAAGGATCATCAAATGTAACAGTGTTTGATGAAATCATATGAATAGTTGCAATAGGAGGTGACACGTTAGGAGCAGGAAAGGAAAAGTTCCTAGTAAACCAGAATCTTTAATCAAACCTACACCGACATCCTTGTAAGGGATAGGTGTTTTACCAATATGCTGGATAGTTTCTGTAGAGGCTGGATCGGATGAAAAATAAGTTAGCTGGTCTATTGTAATGACATTTCCATGATGTGGAAACTTGATAAGCCGAAATATCGATGAAACAACAGCAGTCATAGCATAATACCAACTACGACCCAGGATAAGGTTGTAATCTAGAGGGGCATCAACCACCTCCACATCTAGATTTATGGTTTTTCCTTCGACCCCTATAGGTAAATCCTACAAAATACCAAAAGGATGGAACCCTCGGCCATCAAAAGCCTTTATAATAGTCGAATACTGATTGAGTGTAGGAGAACCAAGTGATTTCCAACACTGGATTGACATAATACACGTAGAAGCCCCTTCATCAATCACAGTCTGAAAGATGGGTCTGTTTTTTACTAATACTGGAATCTGGAAAGCCATTTGATGAGGTAGGTGGGGTGTACTATTCTCTAAATCAAATATTATTAGGTTCGAATCTTGAATATCGACAGCTCCTGTGGCAAAAAATAGTAATTTACGCTGTGCTGGGCACGATTGCAGTACTTCCAAAGTCGACATTGCTGAAGGGGAAATAGCTAAATCCTCAACAATGTTGTAATTATGAGCAGCTCTTGCATGTGGATTGAAAGCTGATTTATGAAGTACACCTTTAGCAGGTGGTTTGATTACTAAGTCTGAGTTTGGTTTCTCGATCTGTAGCGGATCAAAAACATGAGGAGGTGTAGTTGATGTTGTTTGAATTAGAAGATTCTGCTTCTTTACCACCAACAGGACTTTTACTACCATAATCTTGCGATCACGTCACAATCCTGACATGAGACATCATCATAACAGGTTCTTCTGAGGCGTTCGAGGTAGAACCAATCATCTTACTATCTTGAGTAGGGAAAGGATCCTTCAAGACAGTAGGTTGTTGAGAACCTTTAACGAACTTCGAAACCTCTGCTCGATGTGGGAATTCTTTAGTAAAATTATCCTCATCGCAAATGAAACAAGCATAGTGAGGTTTGCGTTTTTCATCATTAGATTCATTTTTATATTTTTTATCTTTTGAATTATGTTTGTTTTTATTCTTCCCCTTCTTTTTACCACCAGATTTAGATTTGGTCGTAGTTGACTCTACAACATGAATGTTGGCAAAAATTTCAGCGGAAGACTCTCCTTTCGGGGAACCAGGTAAAGTTATTATAGGAGAAGAATTCTTTGAAGATTTATTCTTGCTTTTAGTACTAACTGAACCAATCATACCATCAGTGGCATGAGACCCTGAAGGAGTTGCAGTTATTTGACCGTGTTTTGGAAGATCGGGGATCTTTTCATGTAAAGTACCTGACTGCGTGTAAACGAGGTCAAGGTACTGAGCTTGAGAAATGACTTTCTCTTTAGTAACAACTCCTCCCTTAGCTACATCTTCAGTGATTTTGGGTAATAATTATTTAAAGAACCATTCAGCCAAAATTTGATCTGGAATGAAAACTTTCACTAAATGCCTTCTACGTCGCCATTTGTGAATATGATCAGAAATATATGTGGACGTGGGTTGTTTTAGTGAATTCAATAGTTCCGTGCCATTGTCGTATCTGACAAGCAACTGAAAATGAGTTAAGAAAGCAGTTTCTAATTGATTGAAATTATTAAAAGAGCCTCGTGGTAACTCAATGTACCATTTGGCGGCAAGACCAATAAGAGTTCGTTGAAAAATACGTAAGCAAATTGAATCATCAATTATTGAATTAGATGCACACCAGAGGTGATAATTCATAATGTGATTTGACGGATCCTCTCCTGACTTACCCTCGAATTTCGGTATATCACTGGGCAACTTATGTGGCATTGGCGGCCAATACGAATGATAGTAAATTGGATCATTCGTAAGGCGTGACAAATCAGGCAAATCCAAAGTTGCAATAAATGGTAACTAACGGTTAGGGTCGCGAAAACCTTGAGTAATAAGAGCAGTTCCGGGAGGAGGATACCCAGGATAACTGGGAATCGGTTTTGCATTAGGAATGGTATAACCTCCCGTGAAACCAGGATTAACCGGACCAAACTGGGGTTGTTGAGGCTGTTGATAAGTATAGCCAGGATACGGTTGATATTGATAAACTGGGTTTTTTGCAACGAGACCGAATTGATATTGTCCCTGGTACGGTTGATATGTGAATTGCGGTTGACTTGTGACAATCGTACTTGTACCAGCTTGTCCTATAGGTATTTGGACCGAAGTCTGAACTGTAGGTCCTGAATGGGGTACAGAGACTTGAGGAATTTGCACGGATGCAGGGATAGAAGAAACTGGAGCTACAGATACTCCAGAAACAAGTGTTATAGGTTGAACAGATGTTGCAGTAGTTGCAGCAGTTTGAGGCGGAGTCTGAGGTGTACTAGGCCTAGGCTGCTGAACAGAACCAGGTGTAAGGATTTGAACAGTAGGCTAGACAGGTTGTTGGGTTGGACCATAAACCAAAGGTTGTCCAGGTTTACTAGGTAACTACACATTAGGTTGCATAGTCTGTTGAATTTGGGATGGATCCCACACCATGTTCATTCCAGGGTATTGTCATGTAGAAGGTTTTACATATGAAGGACCATAGCCTGGTTGAACGTAGGGTTGATAATTAAGTGGTAAATTTCCGACTCCTTGTATAAATGATTGACCAAAAGGCAGTTGAAAACCTTGAGTTGGGTACTGACCTTGAGGTTGATAACCCTGAGGCACGTACTGAATCTGGGGCTGATTATGACCTTGAGGAATATACTGAGTCTGGGGTTGACCTTGGGGTATGTACTATCCTGAAGGTTGATAACCTTGAGGTATATACTGTCCTTGAGGTTGCTCTCCAAAATAATATTGTCCTATAGTTTGTCCTGGGAAAAAATTACCCTGAAATTGCCCCCAGGCGATAATTGACTGCCTTGAGGTTGCCCCCCAGGCGATAATTGATTGCCTTGAGGTTGCCCCCCAGGCAGTAACTGACCACCTTGAGGTTGAGGATTTGGAATATTACCAGACATAATAAAGATTTGCTCTGCGCTCGACGTTTCAGTTTTAATTCCATTAAGACCAGATGATAATACTTGTTCAGTCGGTCGAGGAGTTGCTCCTGAGAAAGTACCAGAGAGAGCTTGGTACCCCGAAGGAACAAAAGTACCACCGTATAAAAATGTTTCCGGTGTTTGGGAAAACATAGATGACTCTCCTGACATGATCGATGAAGGATAGTAACCTCTGGGTGTAGGATGAAAAGGAATTCGAGGTGGTGAAAAAGCAAGACCCGGGTTTTCTAAAAAATTTGTCAAAGATAAATACCAAGCGTCACTCCTAATAGGGCTGTAGAAAATGGATTCATGCTCCCTAAGATTCAAAGACTGTGGGGATTTAGGAAGAGTTACTTCTTCATCTGGACTGGCAAGTTCTTCAATAGAAAAGAGGCCATATGGAAGATCTTCAGTAACAATATTTCTTACCCTAGGTAAACCAAGATCACTAGAAGTTGGAGTAATAAATCCTGAGGATGTTTCCAAAATAGAAGGTTTAGTGTCAGGCTCAGAAATTTCAGGTTCTTCAGCTAACTCACTGGAAGGAGAAATACTACCAATAATTTCAGAAACTGAAATCGGCTCTTGAATACGCTCTGTTGTGGGTATTTGATGATCAAGATGAACAACTATAGATGAACTTCCGACTTCTGTTGATATAATTCTACCGCTACTAGATGATACTAGTGCACGCAGTCCTTCAAGTTGACTTGGTGTATACTCAAGGGGCTTCCCCTGAAGTCTCCGAGACTGTCTCGGTAATTCTGCCACGATTGAATATCAATTAATCACACGCAAACAAAGAAAATTTCAATAAAACATCTAAAGTCTCTAAAGGAACAAACAGCTGAATCACGCGCCTAAAAAATCTAAGAGTTCAAACCACGCACAAACAGTAACTTCCCGTACTAAAAACACTAGTTGGTGATGAAATCCAACTTAGTAGAAGTTTAATACAGAAAGGGCGGTTGGAACAGTTACCTCGCCAACCTGCTTAATGAAACAGACTGGCACAAGTTTCTTCACAAAACCATCTCAAGTGAAGAGAACCCCCCAGAGAGTCCAAGTGAGTCTAGTCAACGTCTGCTCTAGGTACAGTGAGATCTTTCCTTCACCATCACCTTAGGAAATAATCTTAAGCTTATGGACACTAAAGTTACCAACAGTAACAAATACAACTGGGGGAACAGTCTACGATCCGATTCCACGCGCAAGGGCAGAGTAATAAAGCTCAATCCCCTTGAAGGCTCCTCAACATGGTCAATCTGAGGTTTACCAACAAGTGACCCCAGGCTCCTTGACAATGGTTAATCCAAGGTTTACCGTTTGTAATGCGCGCAGATCTTCTATCTTTCCCAATGAAACAGAATTGATTGTCTCAAAGGTTCGGACATGATCTCATGATTAACTCCTTTTAAGAGAAGCTTCCCAGATTGTACCAATTATAATTGGATTTATTTCCTACCGCAAGATTTATGTACTTGTTTGTTTTTACTACCTTGGAGAGTTAATTATTCCCTACTCCAAGATACTAGCCTAAGCTATATTGGTGATAAGAGCCCTAGAAATAGAAAAGATTACTAGATCAATTTTAATTAATCGTTGTTTTTAAGGGTTGTTCTTTAAGTCAATAGGTATGGAACTGAAACTTTGATGGTGTGAAGACTCAACTTCCAAACACACTAAAAAATGCACCTAAAATGATAAACAATTTGTTTTTCTTTCAATGAAATTCTAGCTAAAGAAAGAGTTCGAGAATGCAATTTCTTTAAGAGACAATTCTTTCTTTGAACATGAAGAATAAATGAAAAGAAAATCTTTTTGTTTTTTCAATAAGAACTCAAAACAAGACAAATAATCAATGCTCACAATAAATCCCTTTCACTTTCAAAACTCGAAACTACAAAAAACAACTTTTCTTTCAAAAGAGATCTACAAGTTCTAAAAAGCACTCAAAACTACGAAAAACTAATTTTGAGATCTACAAACTTTGAAAATCTAAATGAATAAAAGCTTCAATTTGTTTCGAGAATGTTTTTCTTAGTTGTTCAGTAAACTAAGGATTCATTTGCTCAGAATAACAAATAAATCAAAAAACATCCATATATGTTTTCTTTTGTAAAAATGGAATTCAAAACTTATAACAAAGCTTGTTCAAAGATTCGCAAAGAGAAAACTAGATCTATTTCTCAAAAAGGATTGATTTCACAACCAAGTCCAGACTCCTCAGAAAGGCAGGCACGGTGTGATAAAGTGGCTGAAACTACAATCTTTGAGTCACTACGAGACCAAGTGAAAAGCCATTTAAGGCCATGCAAAACTTACAATATAAAGGCATAATGCTATTGGAACTCATTCTAAGAGGTTTTGACAAGAAAAATCTGAATCTAGAAGCGAGACTAAAAAGTCTAAAACAATCCAACAGCCAGGAAAGAATAAAATACGAAGATTTTCCAAAAAATTTAACAGAGTTGTGACCCCGGAAACGGAGTGCGGTCCATGTAGTTTATAAGGAAAATGTGATCTACATATGTGAAGAACAAAGATCGATCCCTGAAAAGTTGTAGAAAAACAAAAATTCAAAACTTTTCAAATTAAAATAACATATACACAGCTACCCGAGGAAAGCTATACATCAATCAAAGCAGGAAAAATCATTTTCTCAAGTCAAAACAAAGGCAAAATCAGCTGCTTCCCAAATTATAGTCTACCAATTTGTAGGCAGATTGTCGATCTTGCGGACAAGTAGATCTCCCTAGTATCGGAAAGATAGTTTAGCAACAAACGGACAAACAAACCTATCTTTCTCTAGACATATACAATTTATAAGTAAATTCTACAAAGGTGTTAAGATCTTACCTTGAATCAGTCTTGTTAAGACGTAGTCATCCTCTATTAGCTCAGAAAAGTTATCTTTAGAAGCACAATCTAAACAAAACATTAAATAACACCTTCATAGTAAATATTATAAATCTGTACCTATCATAGTGATCAAAGGAATCCATAAAATAAACGATTAATTATGACTTATTGAGAAAAAAATTATTTGTATTAACTTTGAATAGTAGAAGAACCTTAGAACCTTTTTAGCCTTGATGGTGAGCAGTGCTTCCTAGTGTAAATTTGACATCAGCGATATATTATTCATCGAGATTCTCCCGATCCACTATTTTAACCCCTTCATACTGTCTGAGAATCTCTTCTACCATTGATCCATTAATTACGGAAATAAAAACAATCGCATCACGCACATTAAAACCATAAACAATCACACATATGAACAAAGTATTTTATGGAAAGCTTAGCGCTAACTATCTGTATATTATATGTGTCATAGAGATCATGTGACAATCATTATACAAAGCTCACTCACAGCTCTTAGTATAATCTCCAATACTTCTACACTAATCAAACCCCAAATCCAACAAATCCATGCTCCAATCTCTGCCACGTGCTTTGCCTCTCTTGCCAATCACTAGCATGAAGAATGTAAACTCTTGAATAGACTCAAATTGGTCAGTAACACTCCGCCAATCCTCATTGGCATCTCCATCCTTTGGTTATTTTACCAATCATGCAACAGTATAGTCTGTGATAGTCTGCTACTCTTTCCTACCTCTTATAGTCCCACTACAACAATCACATGCACTATAGTTAAATGATGTATTCTTTGGTTGATTAATAGTTAATAATTATTGAATTAATTAATAATTAATTCCCACCACTCTCACTAGTGTATCAATCAGTTAGACTAATTCACTTAAACAACTTCTCATAAGCAGTTAAGCATTGTTTAAATCCATCAACCTACCTCATCACTCCACAAACTCATCACTTAGTTCTCATGATATCCATGCAATAGCTCCACTTAACCCCTCGGGAATGGCATGTTTATTACATGGCTCCCATTACCACATCGTACATGGCAGAAGTGCTCCAAGAGAATAAGATAATGTTTATAGTCCAAATGTTATTAAGAGCTAATAATATGTGACATATCTATTTTTAGGCTTGGCAATCTAAAAATAGATTTAAATAACTATGTCTAAAAATAGAAGTCCATCTATTTTGTCCCTGTGACAACCATCACAATATAGCATCCTCAACTCATAGAATATGATCGACACAATATAAAAATAGACTTGCACTTCAAAAGCCTTTGTAGGTTAACTTAGTGAAAGCTGACTTCTTTCCACTAAGTTCATCATCTTGTTGCAATCTCAACACTCCCTCTCAACAAGATAAAGTTATAAACACCCCTATCCTACTGTGGTATTCAGTTGCTCTTTGTTGGACCTTCGTCAGATATCAACATCACAGTCTATGGGGAATGTATGAAAGTAATAACATGATCTTCTGCTGCACACAATCGATATGATGATGCGATGTCAATGTGTTTAGATCTATCGTGAAATCTTGGATTAACCAAGAGTTTGATGCAACTACGATTATCACAACATATCTGGTGGATCAACGATGCTGAACTTCAACAACCCAACCAAGATCTACATCATCCATATAGCCCTCGCATCTTGACCAAACTGGTGCCATATATGAAGGCCTCTGTGGGCGAGTACCACGGATCTCTGCCTGCCTTTCAAAGAAACATGACACGATGTTGAAAATCCCTCAGGTCCTGCTCTTCCTCCAGTTGAACTCCCCTCACCAATCTACATCACATTGATACATCACAAGCTTCCCTAGCATCAGCCATCCCAATATATATCCACCATCCCAATGGCTATATCCAGATATCTCAATACATGCTTGCACGCCTTCCATTAAACTTGGTAGCTTAACCATATCTTGTGAAAGGCTGGTTCTATGACATAACATGTATTGAGTCCATCTCATTGACCAGATATAGTGACCCTGGCTTGTCAATATGATGGCATCCCTCTGCAATCATGGCATCTCTGCTCCAACCACAGGAAGAGGAGTGTCGATGAGCTTGCAGCCATGCATGTTGAACTTCCGAGTATCTCCCAGGGCATACTTTCCTTAGAACCTAAGCATTATCATATTGCCAAATTTCCAATCCAGAAATAATGAAGAGGCCAAGTCCTTCATCTTGAACTCTTCCTGAATCATCCTTGCATGAGAGTATCATGACTCATCACACAGCAAAATCAAATCATCTACATAAAGGAGTACAATGATGATAACCACCTGCTATTAATTTCAGGTATATAGGTTCGGATCCAGCCTCACTCTTGGAGAATCCAAGTCAGTGTCTTTAATATAAAGTAGTATTTTAACACAAGGTGCTTGTTAGCCTCTGTTGCTCTGTGGGCACACGCACATGCGACTGCGAAGATGCCGAAACCTTGGAGCAGCATCTATATTACCTATCTCTCCTCCATGTCACTTGATTGAGAATGCGGTCTTCACATCCATAGTGAATGTACATATACCCCATGCCCCGGTAAGAATCGTGCAATACATGGGAAGAATACCTTACCAACGGGTGCAAGGTTTCCTCATAATCGTCCCTCAATGTGAGAAGCCTCGAACAGCAAATGCCTTGTACTCTCTCCGTCAGCGCTTGCTTCACTTTGTAGATCCATCTCGAACCCACCAGATTTTACTTGTGCCGGACAGCGTCTCCCTTGTTGAAATGATAGAATCACCACTCTTACAGCGCGTCTACCTCAGATCCTCGGCTCCTCGATGAGGGGATGGCTGCGTCACGATACACTTTCCTCCTTGAGAGCACTTCTGTCAAATGTCTCCTTCGTCAAAATCTGTCTGTCTCTGTCTGTGTGTGATGTGGGTCTCTACAATCTTCTACGCATCTTAGACGATGCTTGACTTCTATAGTACGCTTCCACCCTGCGATGGTTGGCCCATTTGCCTTGGTGGTCTCTTCACACTCATGAACCTCCTCTTGGTGGAGATCACATCTGAAATGCATCCTTAGGAACCAACTCCATATACGCATGCAAGAGGTATGGCTCCCTCTCAAGTGAACACTGCATGGCTTTCTCACTCACTTAAAATTCCAGTATACATACCCAACGATGATTAGTTGTTTTTTTCATCACAGAATATTAATTGTGAGGTGTATCGTGTGTACCCAAAATATCCCAACCTCTATGGTCGGCTCAAACTTCTTCCTAGCATCCTTAGTTACATGGACAAACGGGTGAACCAAAATCCTCCAAATGGGAAATATCAAACTCTTGCAGAAAATGTTTTGCTCTCGGGTGTACTCATGCAAGTATCCTGTAGGGACAGTTACACATCCTCTTTGCAGTATGCATCACCACCATTACAAGTGTATGGGAAGGCCACGATCATGCAACCTCCTTCCATGCAGCACCCACGATTTTTACGACTATTTTATATTCACCCAGCTCTCACATGGGTTATGAGGCGCTATGAGCTACCAATTCATACAACGACAAAGTCCTTGGGTCGCCAGGAGATGAATTCACCACCATTGTCGCTCTAGAAACTGCTGATTCCCAGATTCTTTCTCCACAGTTACCTGAACTCTGAACTTTAGATATCTAACTCTTCTTGCATGAAGATCGAGGCACATCAGAAAATCATCAACAAATATCACATAGTACCTATGCTTTGTTGTCGAGCCCTATTTGAGAAAGGTCCACACACGTCTGAATTCTCTAAGGATCTTAACAGCGCGACTATCCTTCTTGTGAAGGTGAGCAAATTTTAATTCCATCCTTACCTTTAGTCACATTTGTGCAAAGGTATTACATAGGAAGCCAGTAGAAATATGATGTGAAACATCTTCAAAGTTCCATGATGAAGGTGCCCAATCTCACACAGTGCTACAGCCATATCATCGGCCTCACCACTCCTTACTTGCCCTTTTTACCATTTATTCACAACAATCTACTTTGTTAAGTAAGTTCCTTAACAGAACCCTATCAAGTTTCTGATTTATGCAAAATCTTTCCCTCTATAAAGACAACATCACATCCTTGTCACCCTAACATTAAATAGAGATAAGATTTTATTCAATCCAAGAACATGCATCTAACTTCCTTTAATAAGTTTACAGACTCCTCTCAAGAAATGAATGCAGGTACGGTCGCACTATATCTACATCATCGCCCATCTCGATGTGCACTCCAGATCTTTCCTCATCTAGATCGAGTAAACAAATCTTTATCTCTGTCATGTAGCGCCTTATTGTCAAGCTCTCTTGGAACCACATCATACTTGAGACCAAGCATGCGATGGTCAAAAAATCCGACTCAAACTTCGTAGGCTAAAGGCCTCTCCCAGAACATGATCTATCAATAACTATTTTCTTCTTAATGAACATTCGTAACAATATTATGTTGGTAGCCGGTGAAAGCACTTCACACCTTGGACATGTCACGCATCTTACCTTTACCCCAGTTAAGAAGCATTCTTCTTGCTCTTCCCCTTCCTTGCTTTGCTTGACCAAAATTTGTTCTTCATCGTTCCTTTGATGAATATCCGTCAACAGTACCAACCTCTCCTCTTGCACAAGATCCGACCAAAGTCGCTCCCATCACAGCAATTTCTACGACCGTATTGATCCTGATAGAATACCTTTCTTAGCTTAAGTAAACTCTGATCACAGTATCCTGATCACCCCACAGCAACTCATCACATTTAGATGAACTTAAGTGAGTACTTGACATCTTGTCCTTCTTTCTCCATTTTTATGTTCAGGTTATCGCCAAATTGCAATTTCTCTGAGTAGCTCTTGTACATAATAAATCCTATCAACGCTTTCCACATCAAGAATGAAGCACATGAAGGTTGGGCACTATTTGATCCTCTTCACCTTCCAACAGAATTCTTGATACTTTTGTCTTCTTTCAACATCGTCAAATCGAAGCGTTACCTAAACTGAGGTTTTGGAATTCATCTATGGCGATTTCCTTCAACCATTGTCATCTAACCTTCTCCATCTGTCCTTCTGCCAATATAATTTGGAAGCTGCCCTCCAAAGGGCATACTCCAATTGCAATCGTTGAAATACATCTCAACCCGACATAGAAAACAACAACGCAGATTAGTTACATTTCAAAACTCAACCTTCAATGTTTGTTGCTCCAATGATGATATAGCTACATTGTAGAAATTTGAATAACTGATACAATGACAATGAAATTCTCCACGATCCTATTTTAACTTCATACCCGTCGAGAATCTCTTCTACATTGATCATTGATTTAACGGAAATAAAAACAATTGCATCGCCCACATTAAAACCGTAAACAATCACACATATGAACGATTATTATATGGGAAAACAAAAACCCCAACTATGTATATTATATGTATCATATTATCATGTAACAATCATTATACAAAGCTCCTCACAAGCTCTTATTATAATCTCAATTGCTACACAACAATCCATTAGATCTAACCGTCACATACTCAATCCTACTTACTAATAAATACCACCTATCTTGCGCAATCTTCTTTGAAAAGACTAATCTGAATGAACTTCAAGTTAATTCGCCTTGCTCACGCAATCCCCTCATTAGCATCTCAATCCTTTAGTTTTTACAAATCATGCAATAACAAATTCACAATGATAGTCACACCTTTACCTTTACCTACCTCTTCAGCATTCTCACTAAGTAAACTAAATACCACTATAGTTATGATGCATTCTTTAGTGATTAATGATTTAATAATTAGTGATTAATTGTATTAATTCTACTCTCACTAATTATATCAATCGGTTAGACTAGATACAACTAGCTCAACTATGTTCAACTTCAGTTAAGCGAACACAACTCCATCAACTACCTCAATAACTCCACCAAACTCACATGCATGAGCTCTAGCTGAAGTATCCAATATAATAGCTCCACTTAACCCTGGGAATAGTACGCCATTCATGCAATCAACTCCCCTATGCCACATCTTGTACCTTAGCCAAATGCTCCAAAGGGAATAAGATAATGTTTATAGTCCAAATGTATAATAAAACTAATATATTGTTATATCTATTTCGGCAGCAATCCCAAAAATAGATTTATAATATCTCTAAATAAAGTCATCTATTTTTTTCAGACTTAATAACCATCCTAAATAGCATCTGCAACTCATGAGAATATGATCGACATGTCCCAAAAATAGACATAATTAAAAACCAGGCTTGTAAAGCTAACTGTGGGCCACTTAGTGAAGGTGACAGCTTTCCACTAGCTCATCATCTTGTTGCAATCTCAACACAGGGTCAAGCAAGGAATCTCCTTTACTGACAAGCCCATACTCTTCAACAAGACACACTTAAGTCATGTAATCTTCTCACAAATCTCGGTTCAAAAGGTTTAATTCTTAGCACTTTATAAATAATACTAAAACTTGGGCTACATTTAGTACCTTAGAGCCTCTTTTTATGATGCAAAGGAAGTTGTTAACTATGAAGATAAACTCTCCTTCAAAGGATAAACTCCTCATATAAATTACATATCCTTAGGCAAGAGATACTGAACTGAAAAATGGGTCCCCTTACATGAATTCATCAGGCATATAGAAATTAACGAAGTGAGCTTTGAGTTTACTTGCACCCTTTTTAATATTTTACAGAATTTTATACCTGCCACAAAGTCATGATCAGTTCCACAGAGATATAAACCATTAGGTCTGAAGGACCATGAGTAAGATAAAGAAAGTGTGTCCCAGTTTTGCAGGCACCCAAGAGCTTTCTCTTGTTCATGAGCTTGACCATGAAATGATGTTTAAAACTTGCAAAGAGGAAAAGTATGAGTGATAATGAGCTCATACAAAATAACGAATGTCAGTGACAATTTTAGGTGCAACATATACCAAATGTCCTTGAAATAATTTCTTTAAACAAACTATGTGATTCCAAAATACGTAGAGAAAGAACAAAAATACGCTCGCTCTCCCAATGTAATCTAAAGAACCAGTAATAGTAAAGAAAATTGGGCAGAAAAATCCAAGGTCAAGGTAATAACACTCAAAGGAGATTAAAAATGGTTACAATTCATACTAGTAATAAAAGCAGATATTTGATAAAAATTTACAGACAAAACTATAAACATGGCTAAAATCAAATTAAGAATTTCTCAAAAAGATCAAAACATCAATCAACACCAACAGAGACATAATGAATATAAACAAACTAACAAAGTTAAAAACAAAAATCTAGACTTAAATGGAAAACCTTAAATTTTCAAAAAATTACAAAGTTTATAGAATAATAGTGTAATCAGGTAACATGCCCACTATTTATAAAATTTAATATTTTCATTTTACTTTACTATTGATAAATAAAATGCGGAGACATAAAAACTTAAGAAAAAAATAAAAAAACAAAGTATCAAAACCATAAATTAAAGAATTATTAAAAGTGCCAGTGTAAGGTCACAAGGAAGGACATAAAGGCAACTCCAATCCCAGTGGAGCCACCAATTTGTTAAGCAGAGAAAATCCCTCTTACATGGACAAGAGAAATCTCCCTGGGTCCCTAAGGAAAACTAGTAACAAACAAGAAACTAATTGTTACCTTTACTTAGCCTATCTTAAAACATGAAACATGTAGTATGTGAAGGATCACCACCTATTAATGAAGTTCTTGTATAATTCCTTTTAGCGCTTTCCACACAGCTTTTCCTCAATGCCTTAGAGTCCACCCAATGCTTACAACTTCTCCATGATGCTCCAAAAGTCTGCATAGAAAAAACATTCAAAGAATAAACATCTACCTCAAAATCAAAATTAAATGAAATCCCTAATTTGGATAAGATTCCTAAACCACATAATTTCTAAAATGCCTTTTTATTTTACTAGTAATTATTGCACAATTTATAGTGAGATAAACTACATATATATGTCAGTCTATAGTGAATAAATTTCATGCCCTTAACAGTTTTGTCCGGAAAAAAATGAGTGATTTTTTTAAAGGGTTTGTGTGAGGTCTTGAATTTGATGAAGCAACAATAGTGTAGACATGGGATTCTATCTTATTTTTTTAACATGTCATTCATACAAATATTGTTATCTCTCCATCTTTGGCTAGCGAGCTTCTATATGAATCTTTATCTGTCTCTGACAGAGCTACTTCTTCTTAGCATACTCCTACAGTCTGAAGCTTAGCTTCTTCTTCAAAAGTTTAGTTGGTCCAATGCCTCTGCAACATTTTTGAATTGTTGATTTGTCTTGGATCTGTACAATAATGGCTATTCTTTTTTAACTCCTCATTTTGTGTGGAAGTAATATCTAATTTTCTTTCTCTCCAATTCAATTGTTTTAGTTACTTTGTTCAACATATATTAACTGGCAATGATTGAAGTGGTCTTGTTCATCCATTGAAATTATTGTCTCGTTTTCATGTGCAAGTTAATATCGGGAAGGCCTTTTTGCCTTAATTTCTGACTAACGGTTTTGAAAGAAGTAAAGTAGATGACGCATTCTGTTGAAGGATGAGAAGGCTATCCTTAGCTGAAGATGTACATAGTCCATGAGGTTAATAATAATCTTGTATGCAAAGAGAAATCCCCAGGAGCCTCTAGCTGACCTCAATATTCATATATTGTATTTGTTTCTTTCTTCAATTTGTGAAAGCTTATGTTTTGACATTAAGACAAAGAATCATATTTGGTACCTTCAGAAACAGAGAGATGATGGAATAAAGAAGTGTCTATTTAAAGAAAATCAAGCCTCAATTGAAGAGCTAATATCTTTACTATCTTTTCCCTTCTTGGGTCATTTCACATCTTACTCTCCAAATCAATTAATTTGTCCCTTCCTCTTTTAAGCCCTTATAAGTAGGATGAGGTTTTACACCTCATCACACGGATACTAGAGGTACATCCCTGACCCAGTTTTCCCATCTAAAGCTGAAACCACTCAGTTTCAATGTGGATAATAACCATTCTCCACCACAGGTTTGAAATCACATGGTAGTGGTCTTTGGCCATTTCTCCTCTAATGAAAAATGCATGTGGTAAATATAGACACTCTTCTAGGGCATATACGTAGTAATAATGAATATTCATGTCTTCAGACATTTAAAAAAATGGCCATGCTTCATAGAACAAATGAACTTGATCATTAATACTTTTGCAGTGACTTGACAAACATCCTCATAGGAACAAAAATGGGGTAGCATATGAAAGGTTCTATATCAGCTCCAAAAATTATACTTTTAATTATGGTTTTGTGAAAAACAATCCATACCTTATCTTTACTCATTCAAAAAAGTTATTCAAAATAACATGATGAACCTCAATTTTAAAATTGATACAATAGGAAGAAGAGGAAACAAATGACCTTATTTCCCACCTCACACACTTACTAGATGTAATCAAAGAACCATTGATTACTTATTCTTATTCACATCAACAATATTTAACCCAATAGAGTAAATTTTTCCACATGGCTTGTAAAGAAATAAATAGGTGACGGGGATGGAAACCTAAAACTCCCATTAATTGATAAACTCATGGTGACTATTTTTAGCATTCTCCAAATAAGTAGGAATATCTAAATCCACCCCATGTTCCTTAAAACAAAACCAACGTTCCATAATTGACTTATCCACCATTTAGTATCCTTTTTACCTAGGATTTAGCAAATCTGAAAGTGTTACCACATATTGTAAAGATGTCAGGGTCTTATCTGAATCCATGGAAAAATTTTCCTTTAGGGCATTAAATAAAAAACAAGTTAGGCAAACTCGAGGTCCACACCAATTCTTGAAAGTATGTGAGAAGAGCTCTCAGTCAAAAACACACATATGACTCTGGAGGAAAACAAAAATATTGCCTAATTAACTAAGCAAACCTTGGAAAATTTTACCTCCAATTGGTTCCGCATCACAATACTTTTGAGGATACATGGCGAGGAGACCTTCGGTGGATAAACTTAGGAAACATGTAAGTTTATGGAACAAAGCGTAAGACTCCCGGACTTGATTAAGCGAGGTAAAATGGGAATTTTGATTGGTTAAAGGATGACATCTTGATAGAAAATTGGATGAGTCTCTTGGCTGAAGGCAATTATCTACAATCTCTGATTTACAGTATTAATAATGGAATATGTATGAGCCAGTTTATAACGTTTTCTTTGACATTTTGGACAAGTCAAGAAAAATTTATGCGGGTTACCTGGCTGTTAAAATAATTGATGATTTTGTTAATTTCAAATGTCAAAGAACTTTAAAACTGTTAGGAAATAGAAACGTGGACAATAATGAGAGAAAATTTATTTTTATAAAGCGGAAAAAATTATTGGGCAGAAAAACACTTCTCGATGTAATGAATGATAAAATGAGGCGAAAAATATGGTGAAATAATGTGGATAGTGACATGGAAAATATAGTTGGCAGCTTTGCTTACAGTATGTAGGCCCGTCGGTTGTCATCACTATGAGGGGACTCCACGGTTGGGATCAATCACGGGCCGATTACTTGCTTGATTAATGCAGGCGACTCGTTCTAGTCAGTGTCAGAGTCAGATTGTAGACACCCTACATTAATCATTGATCAAGTTGTGATCTTTTTATTGCTCCATCATGAAAATCTCTTCCAATTGGTAGTCCTGGCGATGTCACATGCTGTATTTTAACAACTAACGATTAGTAAGTGCATGGGTTTGTCACATTTATAATTGATTTAGTACATCTATTTTTCAAAAAAAAATTATTTGCACTTATATACATATATATTTTTTTTTAATTTTAAAGACATAATCTCATATATACAACATATAAAAATTTTAAAACATGCCACAACATCTCGCCACACAAAGGGATGGTGTTTTTGAAAAGAACACAGAACATAGCATGTGGGTACCTTCATCTCGGGCATGGATTCAAAATTGACTACACATTAGAAAATGAGTTACTCACCAACCTATGTACGATGATCAAGCCGATATACAATGATGAAATTAAACTTCAATGTTGGAAATAGTGCTTTAGATATTGCACATTCCAACAGTATGTAATTTAACCATCCAAAATTTTCCGAGACAAAGTATAGTTGGTTTTTTTTTGGATTCAAACTGAAATTTTAAAGACCATACCAAAGGGGATCAAATTTCCCATGCTTACTATTATCTTCCTTGCTTTATGTAAAATATCACCTAGTAGAAAAGAACTTCTTTGAAAAGCATCAAAAAATGTTATTTCTCTTGACTCGTTAGAATGTCTCTAACCTTATCTCTACCATTTTTATACAAACTATTATTCTTCAGTTAAAGGACTTAGTTCTTCTTGAACATGAATTAAATATTTATCCACATTTATTAACTAAGCAGGAACAATGCCTCGGTACCATATACAAACTCAAATGGTGCTTTTCAAAGTTGATCTTCTAGTAGTTACTTGACTTGCCCAAGAGCAACTTAATTTTGATTCAATATTTTTTATTCTACATTGTATATATAAAATCCTTGCAATATCTTATTTGAATATTTTGCTAACCCATTCCCCGAAGATATAAGTAGTATAATATGATAAGATAACATTATATTTTTGAAAAATAAATAAATCATGATTAAAAACACATTATCGATTCTGCTTCAGACCATAAACCTACTAAAAATATTTTCTTCTAGAAATTTCATCACCACCAAGTCATTTCATTTCTTGTGCCATTACTTGACCCACTTTAAATTAATCTATACTGTCAATATCCACTGTTGTCCAACGGAGGTGGACATTTCTCAACAAATCTAGCCCCCATTTCTTGACTCTTGAATCACAGAGGAATTAAAGGTAGTGGCTCAAACCTTCTTCTCAACAAAATTTTTGGCATTCTGAAATTCTTCATTGATTTATAAACCTCTTTGCAAAATAAATAAATTAATTAATTAAAATTAAAATAAAATAATAAATAAATAATAAAAATTAAAAAAAAAAATGTGAACAAACTTCTTAAACGGACTTATATATCATGAAATTTTGGAGACACAGCACGATAAATCTCTATCCTTTGGATGTTGATACGTACCCAAATTAAAATCTTTTAATTCTCTTCAAGGTCTACTTTCTTGAGTTCATAGTGACATCATCAACATTAAATAGCTTTTCCCAGAATGCAATCCCTTTAATTTATCACATTATCTTACAGATTATAAAATATTTTGATGCAGTTAGATCTTTTTAAGGAAACTACTCCTTCCCTACTTCTTTCCAATATCTTCATCTTAGTCAATTTACAAATTAGAAAAATTATCCTATCATCTCCAAAAAACTCCTTAATCTATTCTTTAATACCAAAACCTAATGCTTCACATTATAAAATTGAAAGGTATATGCGATTTCTACTTCATATATCAACCTAAAGATTTATGGGAGGTTTAAAAGTGTTGGTTACCTTGAAGAATAGCGGCATTTCCCTTCCCTAGATGTTCAGCCTATGAATTTTTTGACAAGTAAGCAGAGCTAAAATGTTTTTTGAGCCTTCAAAGAATACATTCTCAACCATCATCTTGACATAGTGCCTTTGTCTTTGATAATCCACCATTATTTCCAGTCCAAAACTCTGCAACACACAATGAAGAAAATTCCAAAGAACATATCTGCCATTTCATCCCAGCTAAGCACTTGTTTCTGTCTCGGTGTCCCCCTCATAAATTCCCAAAATCCTTTGCCTTATCTAAATCATCTAACTCCTCTTTAAACCTTACAAATACTCTTTGTTTGGTTTAATAGCCCACTTATTCTCCCTACCGAATCCCTCCTTTGGCACTTAAAGCACTGTCAGGGCCAAAGACATATTTTGCATATAAACTTAAGCCCAATCGGCTAGCCCCCTTAACCACTTCCCCACTATACGTAGGCACTGAACAGCGCTTAAGCCTCGGGCGCTCCTGCGTGGACTCCAATATATGCATTTCCTTTGTTTCTCGTGATTTTCCAATGCGAGAAAGTTCTCTATACGGCTTTCACTGTTTTCAACCATTGATTTAGAGATCTATGGTCAACGTAAGATGAAAGTGATAACACGTCACCTGACCAATTTACCCCTCAGATTGTATTTAGGCCAGTCGATCTGTTTCCAATCGAGCAGCCTCCGTCTCAGCCAGCTACCGCCCGCCCGTCATGTGCCTGCATTTGAACTCCCGATTAGCAACCCAAATTAAATCTCGTCGTCCATCAGGTGTGATCCAGCGATCTAGATCTCATCGCTCCTACTCCACTGCCTCGCACATCTTCCCCCTTAGATTGGATCTCGTCGTTAATACGACCTTCAGATCACGGTCCACCTTTCTCCTGCCCATGCTAAATGCGACTCATCTTCATGTTCCCATCTGAACATCCTCGGCCAGTTCATCCCGCCGTCAGATGGTCAGGATCAACCAACTGTTGACCATTCACCGCTTGACCAATTGTGCACCTTTCCATATCACGCTACCACCATGTCCCGATCTTGTACCCCTCCATCTAGCAGCTAAGATCCATTTCGCGCGATTTTAATGTGAACTTTACTTGTAGCTTGAGACTACCTTGATGTAACGGATTTAAATACCACATGTCACTCGGCCTTCATATATCACGTTTGTCGGGCGTTCAAAACTAGGTTTTCTATGGCTGTGTGCAGGTATTTCCTCTAAACCACCTTTCTCTTTGTCCCATAACCTCATATTTAATAACAACCATCATCCAGGCAGATCCAGCATTACCATCTCATCTCGCATTCCATCATGTTCTTCATGAAGCCTCAAAGGAGTTCATCAAATGATGCCACAGTGATCTCACTGAGATCCAACGGTTCATATTCATCCGCCCTCCACTTAGTCGGGTCCCACCATCATAGGCCAAAGCTGTTCATTACCCATGATTCCCATTGTATTATTTCGAACCTTAAAACTTTGGAAACTGCGCCGGTATTATTTCTCCACCTAACTAGGTATTGTGCCTCCATTTTATCAAATCCACGGCGTTAATCACATTTACATTTAATCCCATCCAACAGTCTGCGACCTATTCCACGGTCTCAGTGTCATTTTACCTTTCATTTTCACCCATTTCCTCACTCACATTGTATTTCCACCATTGCACCACCATTTCCAAACCTCCTGGCCATTCCTCTTCCACCTCCCTTGGATTTTTTACAAAATGAGTTTATTTGTTAATCCTTGAGAATTGACAGAGTAGTATTTCACTCTTTACATAATCACATTCTTGTGATTCAGAACGTAGAGAGCCATTACGGTAATTTAGCCAAGTGAAGCAATGACTTGATTTAAAGAGGTCAGACTTTGATGAGTGAATATTTAGCACTATCCGTGACTGAAAAAGCCTTGGTTAGAAGACTAAAGCACATTAAACAAACCGTATGTGTATATGTTATGAGAACATGTTTTCTCAAGTACACATTCCTACGAAGTCTCCATGCCTCTCGACTCTGAAAAGCCATTTCATTGATAGAAGCTTCCTGGCCATGATTCAGTTAATAGCATAAAACCCGGAAGACAGCCAGTCACCTTACTTGCTTGGAGAAAGAAGACGGCAATTGCCTTACGGTCAAAGAGGACTCCAAAGGAACATCGAGGTCAATATCCTTTAGAACAAATATACAAAGTACATCTATTTGATCTGATTTCCATTAATGAGAGTAGATATCTTATACCTCCATTCTATCTTAAATGAGTCAGATTTAATTCACAATATACTCCTACTATTATTCTTCTCTATAAAGACTTCCTGAAGAACATATTGTAAAGGGATTGTTTATTCCTATTTGTTAATTATGAGGTTCATTCATTTGGTGAAAAGTTTTGGAAAAGTAGTTGATAGTTTGTAATTTAGTAGTGGGAGGAGAAGTACGGGCTATGTCGACCATTGAGCTGAGTGTATTTGTGGATTTTTGCACATCAATTAATCAAGAAAATTTCACGGGATCCTGGTCTATATTACGGTAGTCTTTATGTGCATTAATATTATTTCATTTTAATCATATTATCCATTTATTCTCAGTAAGATACGATAAATCGGGCTTAAGATATATTCACATGGTACCAAAGGCCCATTTGCTTTCTTATACTGATGCTGCTAATGAGTAGATCTAGCGCAAATTTAGCCATAATTTACCAGTTAAAGGAATTTTGGTCTAGCCCATGCTATGATGTGACATTCATTGTTCACTTTGGATGTTCTTGTTGGGTTTGAGCTGGAGAGTGGGATGCGGCAGGGATTTAGTGTAGGCCACGTACTTGTGGTGCTGCCAGGGTGTGCTTCCAGCTCTCTTGAAGGCAGTGTCAAAAGATGAGTTAAAGTCCTTCTCTAATCTTAGGCCCTAGTTAAGTATTTTAAATCTTAAGTGTTTTCCCTTTAGTATGTACATCAGCATCCCTGGAGTTAGATGACCCTGCAGTGATCTTGGATTGCCCTTTGTGTCTACTTCATTTCTCTTCTTAATGTTTCCATTTCACCATCTATCTTAAAGATCCTTTAGTATAAATGACTTGCCTATGAGCCTTATGAATTGTATTAGTAATCTCCTTTCACGACTCTATCCCAATGGATAGCACATTCCCAACTATCCTCTTTTCTTGAAAACATCACTACCTTTGCTCCTTTCATTCCATAAACTTCTCGGTGTGATCTCAGATACTTAATAATATAAATCCATTTTAACTCCCCTTGTACTTCCTTTTCATACAAATACCTCATTTTGAGCTTTCAACCTATATCATTTCTTTGCCTTTATTGGAGAGATCCCTCTCAGGGTCAGGAAAGGACAGATCACACTGGAAACCAGAGTGGTTGTGATGTTAGCCAGGTCTTTAGTGCTGATACGTAAAACCTGCGGAACCCCAACAACAATGGCGACTCCATTGGAGACAACTCAAACCAATGCCTTTAGATTATCTCTATTCTTGATAGTGGATGCAGCACATTTCAATATCAAATTACATCCACAGGCAGCTCCCACTCTATAACATTCTGTCTGACCTAATGACTCCTTTGGAAGACACTACTGACAGTTGAGAAGATGCAGTGACCTTCTTTGGCAAAACATGGATCAAATGGACCAAGAATCAAACTGGAAATCGCTGAGATAAATTGATAAAGCCAGGTGACAGTTGATGAAGTAGTGAAGATTTATGCGACTAATTTAAATGCAAATGTATAATTATCAAAGGCAGTCTCATTTTCCGAGCCAAGAACAAACTCAGAACCTAGACAATAGGCAAAAACATGCAGTACTCAAAGTCTATAAAGAAGATGAAGAATAAAGTGTCCAGAGGCACACGTTACCACATATATACCCTTATGAAGTTAAGAAAATGGGAGAGCAGGACAAAGCCTTTAAGGGAATCTTGCATTGAAACCAGTGACCATGTATGGAAGATCACAGAATGCAGACGAGAAGAAAAACCCAGAGCATACATAAGAGCTCCCCTCACAGTGATAATTCATCTCGATTCCACTAGAAGAGTGGCACTACGTCATGAGAATTGCTTGAATCAAGAGATCCACCCAGCATCCAAATGTAGAATTCCACAACATTTCATGAAAGATATCATAGAAAGAGGCTCGAAGATATCTAGCCTCACAGATCAGTTAGTACAAGAAACGGAGAATTTGTTGTTCTTATCTCATATTAAAAAAATTCCTCTTGTTAATAAGAAGAAGAAGTGGACCAAATATTAAACACGGTCCTACAAACTCTTTATAGAGCAGACATAACCTCATTCTTTCAATAGTTTGATATTATGATCTAGAAAACTCTACATGGATCAAACGAAGAAAGACTTTCTTTGAGAATCAGTAAGTTTGTATTGGTAAAATTACTTACAATTATGATTTCTATTTGTAACGATAGTTTGATGATGATTATTTAGAAGTTGAGCTTCGAGATCCATCATCCCCGGTGAATTCATGGGAAGATCGGGAGCCGCTCTTAGCTATGACTAATGACACGATGGCTATCTATGATGCGATGGGAAAGTTGTAAACATAATAATGGAAATGTAGATTCTGTTAGATGCCACTCTGTTACCTCGGATATCAGTAGCAATTTACATTTTTGGTAGAATTAAGCCTTTCATCTCATAGGATGAGGAAGAAAACAAAGAAGAGATTTTGAGCATGATGAAAGTAAGGAGCCTTCTCTTGAAAAGAGGAAGCAATGGAACATACCCCTGCTCAGAATACATTTGGATATCTTCTATGACTCAACTATCCAAATGAGAATATTAATGAGAACTCCAAAGTTATTCTGTTATATGATGAGTCCTCCAATTCGAAGAAATGAAGATGAGGAGATTGTCTTTCTCGAGGAGTCTGTTCTCAATCCGAGTGGAAGGAGAAATCTTGGTTGAAGCCTTCTTACAATTATTCACAACAGAATTATCATTTCATGATCCTTATGTTTATTTCTGCAAACATTTGAAGAAGAGTCAAGGTATTTTTTAGCATCATGTGAGACAACAAGAAAGAAAATTTTTGAAAATTCTATTTGATAGAAAGCAGAGAAGAATCGAGTAAAACCTACCTATCCGGCATGCTCGAGGAGATGAGCAAGAAGGACTAGTCATGGGATCATTTGATGGACTAGTTTTATTGGAAGAGAATGTTTATAAGCTAGACTTGTAAATATTCCGGTTAAATAGGAGTAAGGTAGGAAAAGCTCAATATTGCTGTTGTGAGCATTTAGTTAGTAATTTAAAATTTCTGCAGTTTCGAGTCCATGGCTTGATTTTGTCTTCATGCCATGACCCACCGGCTCCTTCAAACCGGTCTAATCTGACTTGACATTTTTGAATTTTATCTTAGAAATGTAAGAAAAGTAACATTGATTTAATCCTAGCAAATAGTAGTTGAGTGGCTTATGAAGATATGATTTAATGCAGTCTCATGGAGTAATAAAAATTAGCAGTAGAATAGGTTTTATTTTCTTTGTTTGTAAAAAATTGATAGTATAGTGCACGATTGACCCACCCGAAAAAAAATTGAATGAAGTATGGGTAGGTAGTTGTTTGGAAGATATTGCTAAATATGATGTCTTCAAGATTGTGGCGGATGAATCAAAGAAGAGATGGTTCAAAGATGCGGCATCCACGGCCACCTCCAAGATTACTCTCTAAATTCTTAACACCAGGAAGATGCCATCCATAGTGACCACTATTAGCCCCCTATGAATTTTTTGACAAACAAACGAGGGAGCTAAAATGTTTTGAGCCTCGAGGAATGCATTCCCTATGAAAACACATCATCCTTGAAGCCTCATTGTGCCTTTTGTCCTTTGATAAATCCTCACCATTGTTTCCGGTTAAAGCCTCTCTTGTTTAAATTGAAGAAAATGCCCAACGGCCTCAATCCCCCTTATTCCATCCCCATTAAGCCTACTCTGTTTTTCATCATGATTTCCCCCTCTGCCAAATTCTCCAAAATCCCTTTTTAAACCCTCCTAAGTATCTAACTCCCCTTTAAACCTTACAAATATACTGTTTGGTTTAATAGCCACTATTCTCCCTAGAATCCTCCTTTGTAGCCAAAAGCATTAAATGGGGGCCAAAGATACTTATTTTTCATGAAGCCGCCCCTTCAGTAGCCTTAACCACTTCCCTGTCTGAAGCCAGCGCTTGGAATAGCGCTTAAGCCTCGAAACTTATCGCGTCGGGACTTGTCTCTGCATTTCCTTTGTTTCTCGTATTTTCCGATGCGAAAATTTTATACCTATCGACTTCCGCTTTGTTTTTTTCAATATTGATGCGGGAAGATCTAACGGTCAAGCATAAACCGCTGACATACTCGTCACCGACCCCATTTACCCTCCGATTATTTTAGATCGTCGATTTGTTTCCGGAATCTGACGGCCTATCACATTATCGCTCGGCTAGCGATCACACAATCACATGCACTGACTGGCTACCTCCCGATTGGCAAGCCCGATTGAATGCAGTGTCAGTCCAGCGATCCAATGGTCTAGATCTCATGCACTCCCCACTCGCGCCCACACATCTTCCCTTCGGTGGATCCTCACAGATTAATCCATTCTCGATCTGAATTCCACCTTTCTCTCCCTCCCATTAACCTAACCCTCATCTTGTGTTCCATCTGAAGATCTTAGCCGTTCATCCCATAGATCGATGGTCAGATCAACCACGTTATTTACCATTCATCGCTTAACCAATCGTGCACATAACACCCATATCATGTTGCCACCTACTGCCGTCAGATATTTTACCCCTCCATCTAAAGAAAGCTGAGATCCATATTGTGTGATTTCTGACTTTGTACTTGAGATTTTATGATGTAAGCGTTTTAAAATACGTACCGTGACAGCATATATCGCGTTTTTGGTAATTTTAAAACCGTTTTTGCGATGCGGCTGCAAGGTGGTTTCCTCTGAAACCACCTTTCCTCCTTTGTCTACCAACCTCCATATTCGATTCATGACATCCATCGGCACGGATCAATGACCCACATATCTCATCTAGCATTTCCATCATATTTCCCGTCAAAGCCTCCAAAAGTTAGTCAAGTCAATGTGATTTGATATATAAGATCCAACGGTTCTGTCTAAATCACCCTCTACCTTAGCTAGGGTCCCACCATCATGGGCTCCATTGTTCATTCTACATGATTCCCTTTGTATTATTTTGAGCGTTAAACTTTGGAAGCACCACTAAGTATTATTTCTCCGCCTAACTTTCATGTTAATACACTCCATTATCAAATCCACGGCCGTTGATCACGAATGTTTCATCCCATCAACGGTCACATTGACTATTCACACGGACCTCAGTATCATTTTTCTACTTGTTTTCAACATTTCCTCCACTACGGCCACTATTTCACCATTGCGCCCTGTTCCACGAGCCTCCATGGCATTCCTCCGCCACCTCCTGAATTTTTTATAATGATTTTATTACATTGTGCAGAATGCAGGTAATTAATATACACTTTGTTCCCTCATTCTGATCATATGGATTCAAAACGCGAAAGGCCATTGTGATGGCTAAATGAAACAGAAATGCAAGAGATTCAGACATTAGTGGATGTTGCCTAATCCCGTGTTGAAAGGAAAGACGCAGTTTTGAAGACTAAAGCCACATGGAAACAAGTCGTATACGTATATGTTAGAAAAAGGTGTTTTCTCGGGAGAGTACACCTTCCCTGAAGTCTCCATGCCTCCTCGGAAGCTCAGAAAAGCCATTTCATTAATGAGAAGCTTCCTAAAGGCGCGGGGCACGGAAGTTATGCCAAGCATGGAAACCCAGAAGACCTTCGGTCTGCCACTTCCCCTTGAAGACGGACGAGTGCCTGGTAGGGACTCCAAGAGAGAATCAGGAATATGCCTCATTTTGACAAACTCCCAAACCATACCACAAAGTATACAATGATAAATTCCCGTCGCCAGTGAGCTCGATCCTTCGCCTCACAATGCATCTTAAATGAGTGAGTTAATTCACAATCTCTTTCCTACTATTATTCATTCTCCTATAAGAACCACAAAACCATAGCTGTAAAGGGTTGTTGTTCTTGTTAGTGTAGGGGTTCATTCATTTATTTAGAGCAGGTTGTTGGGAAGAATAGGCGAGTAGTTTGTAATTTGAAGTAGAATTTGGGAGGAGAAGTACGATTGTAATCGACCATTGAGCTCGGTGTATGTGATTGGTTTTGCACATCAGTGTCAAACAGAATTCTAGAGTTCCTAGTCTTATATTACGATGTTTCTATAATGCATTGTCTTATTTCATTTTAATCCTCTTTAACCATTTATTCTACGATAGAATCGAGAAGCCAAATCAAGCTTAAGATATATTCCTGTGGTACCTTAAAGGCCCTTCTCTTCTTATCTTTGATGTTTACGATAGTGAATCTAGCGCAAATTTATGTAATTTAACTAGTTAAAGATGTTGGTCAGCCCCATGCTAACGATGTGTGAATTCGGGGTTTGCGCTTGGATGTTTGTATTGATTTGACTGGTGGAATCTGGGGGATTTAGTGTGAGCCTATCATGAAGTCCTTTTCCTATGATTGGTCTTTCAAAGATCTCTTTAGCTAGTGTTAGCTTTGGCTGAAGGTTAAAAGTCCTTCTGATCTTGGCTAGTTCTAGTGTTTAATCTTAAGTGTTTCCCCTTTAAGAATATCTTTGACAGTCTAAGTTGTTGACTCTGAGTCGATCTTAAGTTGCCCTTTAATGTCTCTCCATTTCTCCTTCTTAGTGTTCCCATTTCACCATCTATCTTAAAGATCCTTTAGTGTAGATGACTTTCCCTATGGAACGCCTTGCTTAGTTGTATGCAAGTAATTTTCCTTTCATAAACTCCATAGCCCAATGGATGCTTTATTCCTAGCCCTATATCTTTCTTAAAACATCATGTGCTTTGCTCCTTTCATTCCATAACCTTCTCTCAGTTAATGATCTCAAACCAACTTAATGACAATAAATCATTTTAAAGCCCCTTGTGCTTCATACCTAACTTCATACCTCATTTTGAGCTCAGATATATCATTCTTTATACACAGCGGATAGATCCCTTCCGAGGTCAGGAGAGACTAGATCTGGAGCGCCAGTGGTTGTGATGTTGTCTAGGTCTTTTGGTCTTGCCAATGCAGCCAAAAATGTGGAACCCCTATACAATGGACAAATTGTATATTAAAAGAAATAAAAATTTCTCCCACCATGTCCCACACTTCTTCAGCCTTACGTAAGTTCTTAATCTTGGATGTACCGACAATGATTTTTAATCGTTTAACAACTAGTTAGAATTTTCACGAAAACAAATATATTTTGCACTCTTAAGTGTTTGTGGAGTTTGCAACCAAAAAAATTCTTGACTTCATATTTCAGATATTATTTGTAGAATCAATTTCTAATTTATATAGAAAAGTATGTGTGGCAGTGTACCCAGATTGATTAAAATAATGCATGCTCCGATGCCATCTTTCGAACAAGCACCATGAAAATAGAGTTTCAGGACTCAGTTTATGTCAACTCTTTATTCTCAATTCAGAACTTTTTGGTATATTCAGCAGTACAAAACTTTTAGTATGGAAACAAGAAAAATCATGTACTGGCTTTACATGGGGAGAATTGTGGCATTCTCCTCGGTAATAGTTTTCACAAACACAGTTTTCTCTATAATCTTCAAGCGTGGTATGGCATAAATGCAAATCAATCTTAAAACACCTCCCCAAATTATCCCCTTAAAGTCTACAGAAGCATCCCAAAGCAAAAATTTGGGATATACGCCACCCCATCCATGCAAGGCTTCTAGCTGAAATTTCAGCCAATGGCTCTTCCTGGCTTAATCAACCCCACACACTTAACCTTTTTCGAATCAAATGAGTAAGATCTTATAAGTTTTGGTAATTTATAAATTCAGCGCTTCATTACTGATAATGGCATTAAATTGTGGCTTCCGAATCAAACACTAAATTGTATAGCATGAAATATGCACCAACAAAGAAATTTAAAAGGAGGAGTGGATGAGATCACCTCTTCCACTGAGGACAAACATCACTACCAATATGTCTTCTTACCAAATTCATAATATACGCTGCGTTATCTCCTTGAAAGGTTTAAAAAATCTAAATTGTTTTTTATATATTAGAGTCTTAACCAACTCGGTCGAAATTGGTATCTTTATCTTCTCCAATTATTTTTGTTGATTAAAATAATTACTTGGTTTTGTGCTTCTCAATATCTTCATTATTCTTCTTCAAATGTAAAATTTTTGAGATGAAACCATGACTTTTTTTTTAAATTCTCACCCGATTGACTTCCCTTGCGAACTCTCCTCTTATTGGACATGGTTTTTATAGTGAATCAATTTGTTGCTTCCCCTTTGTCAATTCTTTTAAGTTTGTACATGGATTTTCCATACATTTGATGCTTGGATATTTTGGCACCTCATCATTATTCAATGATCTGATGCCTTGATCTCGAGATCATACTTGTAATTCATCACACTGCATATGATTAGTAAAATTGTTTTACAAATATTGCTTAATTTCTCTTTCACTTAGAGATTCATACACTTCAACTTATTTACTTTCTCATTTTCATCATCTTAAGCATACATATAATTTTGATATTTGATTATCTTCCTTTGCACTTCCAACAATATATCTTAATTTCCATCTTGTCTCTGAGGAGGTTGGATCACGTCTTGATCTTTCTTTTCCCTTGCGGGATCTCTGGTTGTTTTCTAGCCTAGGGCTGAAATTTGATTTTGGGCTTGCTACCGCATGCAGGAGGGTTTTATTTTTCCGATTCTAGTTTACTAATTTATTTAGAAAAATTTATGACTTTAGTCCTTATCTTCCAATATTTAGTCATGAGATACTTCTTCCTTTCCATTTCATTTTATCTTGTGTATGTTGCTTTCCTTTAGAATTTCCTATTATGATCAAATTTATGCCCTCGATATCTAAGACATCAACAATTTTAGTTGATCTAAAGTTGGAGACCTCCTCTCCCTTAGAGTGAAGCCGTCGATTCAATAGCTCTAGAAAAAACAACCTTTCTTCTGAGATGGTAGAGTTTATTTCTATTGGAAGGCTATTATACAATTTATTAAACCTTTTAATAAAATCTATGACATTTCCTTCTTTTTCTTTTAATAGCATTGAATTCGGTTAAAAATACTATGAATCCTTCTTTTCACCCATCTACCGTGAAAATTATTTCTCATTTCTTCCCAATTGTTAATTAGATCTGAATGGAAAGTATCTTGAAATATTTCGAGCCTACCCATTTAAATATTATACAAATAACCTTAAAACAACATCGAGATACTCAACATTCAAATTTACCTGCAAAGGCTTTAAAAATAAAATATGTTTCTCTACGAAATAACTAATACCTCCTGGCAAAACGAAACAACAATTTAAGAGTAACCTTGTGGCATTGCATTCATCGGTTGGGAAAAATTTAATAGAGCATATCTATTCGGAAAATAGGAATAGACATATTGGGGCTTTGATTAATCCCTATGAAAAGCAAATGGTAAGGAGGAAAGTATCTTGATATAGAGTTAGGCCGATTTATTGCATACAAAAATTATTTGTAGTTCAAATAAATGTTTAATTGAGATTTTAACATGATGAAGCTTAGTGAAAAGTATGCTTACTAAAGTAGGCTATGACTATTTTGGAGCAAAGTCTATTTTTAGACTATGTCTATTTTAGACATATGGATCTATATTCTATGATTGCGAGGATGTTATTTGAGATAAGATTGAATTGAAGTCGGAAAAATAATTTGGACTTCTATTTTATTTTCTTAAATGGAAATCTATTTTTATATTGCGATTAAAAATAAGATATGTTGAATATTATTAAACTCTTAATAATATTTGGACTATAAACATTATCTTATTCTTGGAAACCAGGTTAAGTGCACGGATGGCACGGGGTGGCAGAAGATTACATTCTGAGGGTTATGTGGAGCCATGCACCACGTGCAGTTTAAAACTCATGTAATGAGTTTGGTTGAGTTAGTTAGGAAGTTAATGGAGTTGTATTCGGTTGCTAATCTAATATGATTGTTCTTATCGATTTAACCTAATTGATACAATTAGTGAGAGTGTTATGAATTAATTATTAATTAATTCACTAATTACTAAACATTAATCCCAGCTAAAGAATGCATCAGTTAAATTGATTACATGGGCCAGTTTCGGTGGAGACAATCTGAGAAATAGGTGAAAGAACGGGTGCTATCGGTTGTGACTATCTTGTTACTATTTGCAACACAGTGGTGAAGCCCATGAGATTATTAACAGAAATTTGTTATGAATAATGAATTTGTCCTTTAAAGTTATCCTGGTCATACAATCAATTTGAATTCATGCAAGACCTAATCTCTTCTCTGATTAGGTAGCCAGCACATTCGAAATAAAACAAAACATTATTGCGATCATAAGAACATAGATTCAACACACATATAACACAGTATGTAAATGGGGAAATCCTATAGCTGAAAACCCCCAGCTATCTGTATCATATAATGAATGAGAACATGTAACAATACATATTACAATACTCCTCACAAGTACTCAGAACTATCTCCAAAAGTTACACAAACTAGCTCAGTTTTGAACAAGTCACGGGTTCAAAACTCCTCCACTGTTTTCCTGCCTCTACTGCGCAATCCAAAAGGATTATAGATGAGATCCAAGTTCGAATCCCACTAGCTCCAACTGCGCAATCCTCATTGGCAATCCCACTCAATGCTTGTGCAATCTCATACACAACTATAGTCGCAACTAATAGCCACACTCACCCTTTCACCCACCTCTAACACTGGTCTCCACTGAACTGTCCATGCACTGCTGTTAATTGATGTGTTCTTTAGTTGAATTATGAGTTAATAATTAGTGAATTAAATAATATTTAATTCACACCACTCATCTCTAGTGTATTAGCCAGTTAGACTAAACACAACTAGTTCAACTAAGTTAAACCGAACACAACTCCATCAACTGCCTCATCAACTCCACCAAACTCTGCCACATGAGTTCTAACTGAATTCAACCATGCAATAGCTCAACTAACCCATAGGAAAAGCGTATTTCCTTCTGTCAGCTGCATGTGCCACATCTGTAGCTTGAACTGAAGTGCTCCAAGAGGATAAGATAATGTTTATAGTCTAAATATTATTAAGGGTTAATAATATTTGACTGTTCTATTTTTAGCCCGGCAGTATAAAAATGGAAACCGCCCAATGTCTAAAAATAGAGGTCCATCTATTTTTACCAACTCGACCAATCATCCAAGAATAGCATCCTGCAACTTCTAGACCATGCTCCATATGTCTAAAAATAGACTCTGCGCCAAAAATAGCTTGCGGGCCCACTTAGTGAAGGCGACTTCATTTCACTAAGCTCCATCATCTTCTTGCATTTTCAACAGTCCCTCTCAACAAGATATGGATTATTTGCAACCCCTATCCTGCCTCTGTGGAACTCGAATTTGCTCCTGGTTAGCGCCTTCATCAAGATATCAGCATCCTGATCCTCCGTGGGAATATATGAAAGTAGCATGATTCTCCGCTGCACACAATCTCTGATATGATGGTATCTGATGTCGATGTGTTTGGATCTATCATGAAATATTGGATTAGCCGAGAGCTTGATGTAGCTCTGGTTATCACAATAAATCACAGTAGGCTCCAAGTGTGACCTGAACAACCCGACCAGGATCTTCCTCATCCATATAGCCTCGCATGCAGCCAAGCTTGCTGCCATGTACTCGGCCTCTGCTGAACTGAGTGCCAGGGATCTCTGCTTCCTGCTGTACCAAGAAACTGTTGTCGACCCGATACTGAAGATCCCTCCAGATGTGCTCTTTCTGTCCGTTGGGCTCCCTGCCCAATCTAAATCCGTGAAGCCAGAAAGCCTCACCCCATCCTCCTGTCTGTACCACAAGCCATATTCCGATGTGCCTCTGAGATAACGCAATACATGCTTGCCTACCTTCCAGAAGATCTTGGTAGGCTTAACCATAACTTGCGAAATCTGGTTAACAGCATAGCATATATCGGGTCATGTATTGACCAGATACATAAGTGACCCCACCAACTGTCGATAGACAGTGGCATCCACTACCTCCGCTGAAGTAGCATCCTCCTTCCTCCAACCTCTAGGAAGAGGAGTATCAACAGGCTTGCAGCCATGCATGTTGAACTTCTCCAGTATCTCCCATGCATACTTACCCTGAGAAAAAAATAGTCCATCACTGTGCTGCCAAATCTCCAATCCCAGGAAATAATGAAGGAGGCCCAAGTCCTTCATCTCAAACTCTCTAGCAAGGTCCTCCTTGCATGAAAGTATCAACAGCTCATCTCCCGTCAAAATCAGATCATCTACATACAGTACGATGATCAACAACTTCCCCTCCACCACAATCTGGTATAGGTTAGGATCCGCCTCGCTCTTGGAGAATCCAAGTCTGGTGAAATAACTGTCTATCCGTGTGTACCAAGCATGAGGTGCTTGTTTCAACCCATACAATGCTCTCTTGAGCCTGAACACATGCAACTTGCTGCTGAAGATCTCGAAATCTTTGGGCTACTCTATGTACACCTCCTCCTCAATGACTCTGTTGAGGAATGCAGTCTTCACATCCATCTGATGAATGTGCCATCCCATTTGCGCTGAGAGAGCAAGAATCATCCGTATGGAAGAATACCTTGCGACAGGTGCAAAGGTCTCCTCATAGTCAATCCCCTCAATCCGAGAGAAGCCACGAGCAAAAAATATTGCCTTGTACTTCTCCACACTCCCGTCAGCCACCTGCTTCACTTTGTAGATCCATCTTGAACCCACCACTTATTTCCCCTCCGGTCTTGGGACAATCTCCCATGCACTGTTTTTGACAATCGAATCATACTCTTACACCATGGCATCTACCCATGCAGGGTCCTCCACAACTTCCTCGAAAGAGGATGGCTTTGTCATGACACATTTTTTCACAAGAGCCATGTATCCAGTGGACCGATCTGGTGACTATCTCTATCTGCGCTGTGCTGTAGGTGGTCCTACAACCTTCTCTGCATCTTGAGCCAGTCGCTCAGCTTCTATAGTGCGCTTACGCCCTCTGATGGTTGGCGCTGCATGAGTGGTCTCTTCCACTCCATGAACTTCCTCTTGTGGCTGATCCACATCCTGAAGCTCATCCTTAGGAACTAATAGCTCCTCATCTGCATGCAAGTGTGGCTCCCTCTCAAACGAACACTGCATGGCTTTCTCCTCCTAAAATTTGATATCCCGTCACACAACAGTCTTGCGACTGTCTGGAAAATACACTCGATAGTTGTGGGGCGTATCAGTGTACCCCACAAATATCCCAACCTCTGCGGTCGGCTCCAGCTTCTTTCTGGCATCCTTTGTGACATGCATGAACACAGGTGAACCAAAAATCCTCAAATGGGAAACATCAGGCCTCTTACTAGAAAACGCCTCCTCAGGTGTACTCATGCCAAGTATCTTGTGAGGACAACAGTTATGCACATATACTACAGTATTGCATGCCTCCACCCACAAGTGAAGGGGTAGGCCCTGATCATGCAACATCGCCCGTGCAACACCCACGATCGTTTTGTTCTTCCGCTCAGCAACCCCGTTCTGCTGTGGGTTATGGGGAGCTATGAGCTCTCTTCGAATTCCTTCTGCGCTGCAAAAGTCCTTGAACTCGCCAGAGATGAATTCACCATCATTTTCGCTCCTAAGAGCCTTCACCTTCTTCCCCGATTCCTTCTCGACCAGTGCTTTGAACTCACATAACTTAGAGTGTGTCTCGCTCTTCTTCTGCATGAAGAAGATCCAGTACTTTCGAGAAAAATCATCAACAAAGATCACATAGTACCTGTGCTTTGCTGTCGAAGCTACTGAGAAAGGACCACACACGTCTGTGTGAACTCTCTCAAGGATCGTCGTGGCGCGACTATCCTTCTCGTGAAAGGTGGCTTTCACAAATTTTCCTAAGGTACACCCCTTGCACTGATCTGACTGCGCAAGAGTGCCTTTAGGAAGCCCAGTAGAAATCTGTTGCAGTATCTTTAAAGCTCCAATGTGAAGGTGGCCCAATCTCTGGTACCACAGCTCGTCATCATCCCGAGTCACCACTCCTTCCACCTTGCATGCCATTGCTGTGCAGCCATCTACTTGCAATTGATAAAGGTTCTTGATTCAAACCGCTATCTTCCAGGTTTCTCCAGTTGTCTTACTGCGCAGGAAAGCCTTTCCTTCGCTGAAGACCACATCATACCCCTTGTCTTCTAACATTTCCACAGAGATCAGATTCTTCTTCAATCCTGAGACATGCATCACATCCTTCAATACGAAGGGTTTACCAGACTCCCTCTCAAAGGAAATGGTACCGATACCAGTCGCACTGTATCTACCATCATCGCCCATCTCGATGTGCACTCCAAGATCTTTCTCATCCAGATTTGAAAACAAATCTTGATCTCCAGTCATGTGAAAAGATGCACCACTGTCCAAGAACCATACTGATCCCATCACACTTGAGACCAAGCATGTGATCAGCGAAAAATCCAGCTCAAACTACGAGGCTAAGGCCTCTCCCGCTGCAGATCCAGCAGCATGCTTATTTTTCTTCTTCTGCAGACAATTTGTGGCATAATGTCCGTGTTGGTGACAGTGAAAGCACTTCACCTTGGACATGTCCTGCTACTTCTTGCCTTTCGCCCCAGATTGAGAAGATTTCTTGATCTTCCCCTTCTTTGCTTTGGCAGCCAAAGTGAAATTTTCTTCATCAATTGCCTTTGATGAAGATCCGTCCCTGGTACTTCGCCTTATCTCCTCTTGCATGAGATCCGACCATAGTCGCTCCCATCCTGGAAATTTCTCCCAACCATTGATAGAGTCCTGATAGGAATGAAAACTCTTCAGAAGACCAAGGAGATCCAATTCCACCAATTCCTCTTCATCGACAGTCACCCCCACACTTCCCAGCTCATCCCTGCATTGGGTGAACTTCGTGAGGTACTTCAATATGTTGTCGCCTTTCTCCATCTTTATGTTCCTGAGTTTATCCTTGAGCGCCAACTTCCTCTGGTCACTCTTGCTTTGGAATAGATTTTTCAATGCTTTCCACATCAAGTATGGAGAAGCTTTTCCATGCAAGCTAGATACAATGTGATCCTTTACGCCCTCCAACAGAATCCTTCGACATTTTGCCATCTTCTTTTTCCAAGCCTCAACTTGAGCAGCATCAGCAGGCTTTGGGACTTCAGCATCTATGAACTCCTTCAGCCCATTGTCATCTAACACCGCCTCCATCCTATCCTTCCATGCAACATAATTCGAGCTGCCTTCAAGAGCATACTCCAGTCGCAATCCATTAAAAGACATTTTTCTTTCGACACCAAGAAAACAATTATGCAAATTCGAATTCCAACAGCTGACAACTCAACTGCTTCTGATCTACACTTGAGAACAAATTATTTCTAGCACAGAGATCAACTGTAGGGGAATTTATTGGATATATCACCTTTCAAAGGAAAGGATGGATCCAGAGGCTACCTGGCCCGCTTACAGACTCTGTCTACCGAAATAAAATTGTAATCACTGTAGTAGATCCGATGATCAATCTTTGTTCTGATACCATGCAGAAATTTGCTGAATAATGAAGATTTATTCACTAATATTATCCTGGTCACACATTAATTTTAATGCATGCATAACACATAACCTCTTCTACCATCAATCATCAATTGCAGAAATAAAACAAGCAGTATGCGATCATAAGAACATAGATTCAACACACATATAACGCAGTATGTAAATGGGGAAAGCCTATGGCTGAAAACCCCCTGCTATCTGTATCATATAATGAATGAGAACATGTAACAATACATAGTACAATAATCCTCACAAGTATTCAGTACTATCTCCAAAAGTTACACACAAACTAGCTCAGTTTTGAACAAGTCACGGGTTCAAAACTCCTCCACTGTTTGCCTGCCTCTACTGCGCAATCCAAAAGGGTTATGGATGAGATCCAAGTTCAAATCCCACTAGCTCCAACTGTGCAATCCTCATTGGCAATCCCACTCAATGCTTGTGCAATCTCATGCACAACTATAGTCGCAACTAATAGCCACACTCACCCTTTCACCCACCTCTAACACTGGTCTCCACTGAACTGTCCATGCACTGCTGTTAACTGATGTGTTCTTTAGTTGAATTATGAGTTAATAATTAGTGAATTAGTGTATTATCCAGTTAGACTAAACACAACTAGTTCAACTAAGTTAAACCGAACACAACTCCATCAACTGCCTCATCAACTCCACCAAACTCTGCCACATGAGTTCTAACTGAAGTCAACCATGCAATAGCTCAACTAACCCATAGGAAAAGCATATTTCCTTCTGTCAATTGCATGTGCCACATCCAAGCATCAAACTGAAGTGCTCCAAGAGGATAAGATAATGTTTATAGTCTAAATATTATTAAGGGTTAATAATATTTGACTGTTCTATTTTTAGCCCGGCAGTCTAAAAATAGAAACCGCCCAATGTCTAAAAATAGAGGTCCATATATTTTTACCAACTCGATCAATCATCCAAGAATAGCATCCTGCAACTCCTAGACCATGATCCATATGTCTAAAAATAGGCATAGTCTAAAAATAGACTTTGCGCCAAAAATAGCCTGCGGGCCCACTTAGTGAAGGCGACTTCATTTCACTAAGCTCCATCATCTTGTTGCATTTTCAACAGAAAATTCTCAGCACGTACCATCACAACAACTTTATGGTTTGGAGCAAGAACCATCACAACTAGATCATGATATGGAGCAAGAATAACCACAACAAGAGCATGTTGGGAAAAATACTGAGAGGGGGGGGTGAATCAGTATTTACTGCATATTCAAAAAAATTTACTTTTTCACTCTCTAAAACCCATACGCTACTTTCCTTTAGTAGACTCGCGTATACACGTGGATATCCTTCATACAACTCGCGTATTAGCAGAGATCTAAATATGCAGATATTTATTAACTTAGTTCTTTGCAATATTCATTCATCTGATGTTACGTAAACAGTAAACATGTGTAGTAACAATAGAATAACCATCACACAAAGCATCACACATGAACACCAGGATTTTTAGGTGGAAACCCAAGTCGGGAGAAAACCACCGCTGCAGTTGCTCAGCCTTCAATATTTTATTATAGAGAAAACATCTTACAACATATGTGCTGGTGCAGACTCCTACCAGCACGCAGGCACCCACCTGCGCTCGTTTACCAGCCTCTCCTGGAAGGGAGCTCCAACCCCCCGACTCGTTTACCAGCCTCTCCTGGAAGGGAGCTACGACCCCCCGATCTCGTTTACCAGCCTCACCTGGAAGGGAGCTACAACCCCCTGACTGAAGGCTACAACCCTCAGCACCACTATGGACCACGTTTCATCAATTTTCACACTGGATCCAAAGCTTCCTTTAGGACACCTCTTGCAGGCCACATTTCATCATATTTTCAGACTGGACCCTTTCCATACTTTTTAAGCACAATCAACCATGAAACAGATACATATAACTCACTGACAGATATCAGTAAACCAGCAGAACAGATCAGACATTTCTTACCACAGACTTCAGCAAACCCTAGTTTGCATACGTGCTTTCCTTTCTCTGATGTCACGTATATACGCGCTTCCGTTCACATAAACCAGCGTATACTTCTGTACATATTACAGAGCTAATTTTATTGTGCATACGCGCTTTCTCTTCAGCGAAGCCGCGTATATACGCGCTTCCTCTTCGGCGAACTAGCGTATGGATCTTCAGACTTTTATGTCATTGCAATTCTTCACAACAGATACATCACTTCAGATTTTACCCTTTACCTCAGACAGATGTTCGCCTCATCACAGATCTAATCATTTCATAAATAGATCTAGCAAATATAAGTACATTTCAGATCTAGATCCCCTTCTTCATCATTGGTGCATCATACATTCAGATCTATCATTCAACTGTAACCCTTTCCATTCAGATATCCTTCAGAGAGAAGTATTCATTCAAGCTCAAACATCTTGCACCCACACTCATGATTTGCACAATGAATTTCTTCTCCTTATATAGGTTTACCCTTTTTCAATACCATGAGCCAAAACCACATTACTTCCGATGGTATTCCTGGACGGGGTCATTTAGACGAATCATTACCCAATACAATGGGTCAATACCATGGTGGTTACCCCTGGTTTTGCATTTTATGAGCGCTTTTTCCCATACGCGACTTGGCACGTTGTTTCCCGCGTGCATACGCGACTTCTCCTAGACATATCCGTGTATTCCTTGAGACATACTCTTTTCACCATAGATTTAGCACATGCTGAAATCCTTTCTTCATTGCCTTCTGTACTCAGACATCATCAAGCACAACACATGTCAACAATCTCATGTCTTCATCTTCATTCAGTGGGTTGCCATCAAGAACAACACTATGCATCATATTGCCAACAATCTCCCCCTTTGGACTTGATGGCAACCACGATGGTGTTACAGCAGATAGGTACATTAAGAATACAATGGCACCATGTCATACTCTCCATTTTTGACACCATTCTTTCTCTTCATTCAAACACCATGTAACTCTCCCCCTTTGACATCAAGGGAAAAGGGCGGATCAAAAACCAACATACTCTCCCCCTTTTCTCTTCATGTGGAAGAAGCATTCTGCAGATCTGATATATACTGAAGTGACCAAGCTCCCCCTGAGTTCATGGTGAATCTTCAAACATAATTTCCAATGGAGTACATGACTCTATGAATTTCCTATCACCAATGACTCATACTTACATCAAAGATCCATCCAAGTGGATTTACATATGAGACTCAGCTACCCAACCAAGTGGGTTTACAAATTTGACTCAGCTACCCAACCAAGTGGGTTTACAAAATTTGACTCAGCTACCCAACCATGTGGGTTTACAAATTTATCAAGTCCTTACATGACTGAATATTACAAATTTACATCATGGATCTCTATATGACTTTTTCATCAAACTACAAATATAACTTTAAGACCAACACAGAAAGTCCTCAAGAAAGAGAACATATTTCAGAACCATCATAATTCCAACAATGCATTATACTCAGCAAAGCTAATGCTCCCCCTGAATCTGTGCATCCAAGCAACCTTTCCATAAGACTAAGGCTCCCCCTTAGTTTGTGCATCCTGAACACTTTTACCAAAAAATCATCAAGGCATCTTTATCAAGACATTAGAAATAGAGATATGAGAACTGGAACACCACCAGAGACACCAAACAGTATCAGAGATACCAAACAGCACTGCAGCTGTGCTGAAGAGAGCTGACCCCAAATAGAAATTTGTCAGCAATCAGACATACGCGGTTTTCTGTGCATGAACTCGCGTATATACGCGACTGTGTTTCAGTAAATCTGCGTATCCAATGCCATCTTCTAAATTTATGCAGATTTGTTCTTTTGACTAGCAAAGAACACTCCCATCTTGTGTCTTAGATACTCGAACGCTTCCCTGGGCAGAGGTTTGGTAAAGATATCAGCAACTTGTTCTTTGGAGGGAACATACTCCAACTTCACCTTTTGCTCAAGCACTTGTTCGCGTAAGAAGTGATACTTGATGGGAATGTGCTTGGTCTTCGAATGCATAACAGGATTCTTTGAAATACTGATGGCACTTGTATTGTCACACTTAATGGGAACAGGAGGTGTACATTTGATTTGAAAATCTTGTAAGGTTTGCATCATCCAAAGGAGTTGAGTGCAACAAGATGTGGCAGCCACATATTCTGCTTCTGCTGTAGATAAGGCAATAGAATTTTGCTTCTTGTTGAACCAAGATACTAACCGGGGTCCCATATAGAATGCACCACAACTAGTGCTTTTCCGATCATCAACACTTCTAGCCCAATCTGCATCAGTGTAAGCATGAAGAGTAAGATCAGCATTCTTTGGATACCATAGACCAAAGTCTTGAGTTCCTTGTATATATTTGAAAATTATTTTAACAACCTGAAGGTGAGACTCTTTTGGATTGGCTTGGAATCGTCCAACAATCCCAACTACATGCATAATGTCAGGTCTAGTCCCAGTGAGATAAAGTAGACTTCCTATCATTGATCTGTATTTTGGTTGATTCACCGTGGGAGAATCATCATTGAGTTCCTTGTAGATATTTGAATATTCTTTTGACAGCCTGAAGGTGAGACTCTTTTGGATTGGCTTGGAATCGTCCAACAATCCCAACTGCATGCATAATGTCTGGTCTAGTCCCAGTGAGATAAAGTAGACTTCCTATCATTGATCTGTATTCTGGTTGATTCACCGGGGGAGAATCATCATGAGAGCTAAGATTACATCCGGTTATCATTGGTGTACTTACAGGTTTGCATTCTTCCATGCCATACTTCTTCAGAATTTGCTTAAGATATTTTTCTTGTGATAGGAATATACCATCTGCAGTTTGATGCACTTGCAAGCCAAGAAAGAATGTTAGTTCCCCAGGTAAGGACATTTCAAATTCTTGCTGCATGACAGAAGCAAATTTTTGACTCATAGATTCTTCGTTACTCCCAAAAATTATATCATCAACATATACAACCACAATAAATAGTTTATCATTTTCAACTTTTGTGTATAAGTTGCTATCAGCAGACCCCTTTGAAAATCCTTGTTGATGAAG
>JAXQQM020079372.1:0-15479 GCA_034641835.2 Pinus albicaulis
TACATACAACCCTACTGTTACACAGCAATTTGTCACCGTCCCTGCCATTCCCCATCCCGCACATTGGAGGGCTCATTCCGTGACCTGTGAGCAGAGACAAGACTTGAAAATACTTTCATTGCATCCCTCTGAAGATGAGCTTTCATTGCCTTGAAGACATCTCCCTGCAAAAAACCCTAAAAATAGCTCTTTCTCCATTGGCGCGGTTCCACAGTTCAACCCTCGCGCCAAGGGGGAAAATCCTCCAAAGAGGGCGCGCCAATTGGTGCTTTTTCATAGAGCCACACCCGTGCCAACCATATTAAGAGGTGTTTTTTAAAAATAAATGGTGAAAGTTTCATCCTAACAAATTCCTGGACTGATATCTATCTTGAGTTGGGAGGTTTGGCTACGGATTTCCATAGAGAGGAAGTGGTTTGCCACCTCTCATGGAAGCTTCCTTGATGATAGAGCCAATCCCATAATTATAGGGATCCCAACTCCCCTTCCTCCATCTATAAAAGCTTGCTCATCTCCTTTGCAAGCTAGTTCCCAAGAGCTTTCACATCCTTATGCTGCAAGAGCCTTCTTGATTCCCTTAAGGCCAAATCCAAGCAAGGAGACTATTGTCAAGTATTCGGAGAGAGAGGCTTGTCCCATCCTTGACAGGCTTTATCGAGACATGTTTTGCTGACGACCCGCCAAAGGAGAGTGCTGCGTTGAAGCTATGGTTGTATTCTTCTTTTGACTCATTAATGATAAGCGACTATTGGTTATGGTTCCACTCTTGTTCTTGATTATGTTCATGAGTTATGTCCTCTTCGACTGACATATAGTTGTATATACTAGATTTTATGCATGCGTTTGTGTTGTTTCTCGCATGTGCAGGTGTTCGATCACGGAGATCGTGAGGATTGTGATCTGCTAGGGTGAAGGAACGAGAGTACCACCTCTTCTACAAACGACAGCGTTGGATTCCAGGTAAGCCTTCATCGCAAGTCGGTTTATTTACGATTAGGAACCTACACTGTAGCGTGTTTGATTGTTGCTAGACCCGATTTGGGCTAGTAGGGATCGCCTCTGTCTGCAGAGGGGATTTACCTCTTCGACAATTTGGCAACTCCGCTGGGGACTCGGCTTGTTGTTTGATTTGTAAGCTATAGACGGAGCCTGAAGTGCAGCCAGATAGCCTTCGAAATGCTTTTGCTCTGCATTAGCGGAGTAGATCAATGCTGCTTCAATCCATATTCGGTTTAGTTTACGGACTAAACAACTTGGAGTATTGTCTTCTCTTTTCGGTCAATTTCTTGGCCTTGTTTGCTTGGTCAGCACTTTGGACTGTTTTTTCTGTTTGTTTGGCTTTGTTTTAGCCTTGTCATCACTTGTCTGTGTCTGAGATTGCTTGTTTTTCATTTTCCCATAGTAAACTCGGCTGGCGCGCTTTTCAGCGTGACAGTCGCGCCCATTGGCGCAAGTTGCCTGTGTATCACCCGCGCCATTGCCTTTCTGGCGCTAATTTCAAGCTCACAGTCACGCCAATCCTGTGAGCTATTAGGGTTTGCTGTGTTTCTTGCCTTATGGGAATGACTTGTGATTTTGATCTTGTTTTTTCGGCTGTTTGAGTGCACTGGAGTCTAGTTTGACTGATTGTAACCTCCATCCTTTGGTTGTTTGCCTATTTCTTTCGATTTTGCATTCGAGCCCTAGGGCATCTAGGTGCTTTTGTGAGTCGAGCCTCCCTTGGGAGTTTTTGGTTTTCGTTCGTTCAGTCGACTTTGGGATTGCTTCCTTGCATTCGCTTGACAGCTGTCTATCATTTCATTGCGTTTTTTGAGTGACTGATTTCGTTTTCATTCGAATTTCGCTTTGCTTCATTTTGGGCCTAGATTACACGGCTCATTGGTGTCTTTGGGACTTTTCTTGGTTTTGAGAGACTTTTGGTCGATTTGAGATCTGATTGTTTGTGCCATTGAGTGAAATCTGCTTGTTTTTGCTCTCTTATTATCATTTCTCAAATTGCTTCTCATTTGTTTTCGGTTTGTTTAGTGCATCTAGCTCTCAAACATTGAAAATATAAAAAAAAAATCTTTTTTGCTTTTGATTGATTAGTGCAAATTAAAATATTTTCGGTGTTATTAGTGATTAGTGACTTTGAAAGAAAAGTTTTTAGTTTCATTAGCTGCATTAGAGATATCACTGATTGTCTTCCGATCATTTTGTTTGTGTAAAAAGCTCTTAACTCTTTTGTAACTAGCTTTCATCGAACAAAATGATATACTGTGGCATGTAGTTTTGCATTTAGGAGATTTTTGAGACATCACATTCGTTAGGGCCAGAAAACTGAAACGTAATTGAAGATAAACTTTAAAATTTACTCAATTTACACTAAGGCAGCATTGAAATCTAACGAAACACATTAAGAGGTCTAGGCTAGAGACATGTTCCGGCGTCTTAAAACCTAGTAGCTGTCGTTCGCCTCTTGGCTTTAGACAGCACTAGTACGGACTTGTGCTCCCCGTACCGTCGCGTATATAAAGGGAGACCCCACTAGGTTTCAATCCTTTATCCATAGGAGGCCGAGTCTGCCGCCCTATACCCGTGATACACCGGACACAACATTCAGGGAGATTGCCTGCATGTACGGAAAGTCCTTGGTTGATTTATTTTTCGTTATTGGAACCAAGGTGTATATTGCAGTTCACGGTTATTTGGTACACCCTTTTGCCTAGTATTCCTGAGTAGTCATTTGATCTTTTCTGACTCCCTAAATTTGAAAGGATCAGCAAGCGCTTGTCCTTTCATGCTTGTGTCAAATTTGAAAGAGATAGAGTCACCTTTTCGACCGTTTCTCGACTCTTAAAACATGAAACGGTGAAGTTTCTTATTTTTCAATGTGGTAAAAAATTAATCACCCACGATCACACGCCTTGTTAGATTCTTCTTGTTGATCATTTGATTGTGTGTCTTGAATCTTTTTCAGCCCGTGTGTGTGTTTGATCTTTTTTTCTTGTCATTACCACCACATTGGCGGAACCCTCGGTTTCGTCTACTGGTAGTCCTTATACGGACAATTCATCAGAGGTTTCCCAATCCTCTGCTGAACCACAGTAGCCCATTGTTTCCGAGTTTCCTGACAGGGGATCGGTTCTTTCTGAGCAACCCTTTGGGGGACCAGTTGAGTTCAATTGGCCCTTTTCTGACCCTTTGTCTGAATTGAGATTAGGAGCTGATTCCCTTTCTCTTACATCGGGTTCACCTTTTATAGCTGTTGTTTTCCCCCCTAGTCCTCGCCGTCTAATATGAGATCTAGCGGCAGGCTCAAATATGAGTGATTCCAGTGAGGAAATCCCAACGTCCGGTGAATATTACCAGTTATTTCCTCGGAGATTATTTCCAGGAGACGACTCTAAACCTGCGATCATGTCATCATCTAGTCTCTCATTGCCAGCAGGGTATAGATCCTTGGGTCAGATCATTTCCGCCGCTGCCTCTATGGGAGTGTCAGCTCCTTCTACGAGGCCGGTTGCTCCTTCATTGGGGGTGTCTCCCCGGACACCCGTCACTTCTGTACCCTCTCGGCCCACTGTTTGTGTGGCCGCCTCTGCACCCGTTGTCATGGCACCCTCCGCGAGGGCTATGCCGCCTTCTGAAGACGTTTATTTAGCGACTGCTATACTGGAGAACATCTATCCGGAGGAGTATCGGTTGTCCCTACAACAGCCGAACCCTGAGGTTGGACCATCCTCCCAAGATCCCAAACGCTCTTATTTTTCGCACTATGCACAGGATGGTACACCCGTGTATGCTTTTCCAGATCAGTACGATGAGCACGGGGACATTTTACGTCTACCCGCTCCTGAGGCTCACCTCCATGCTCAAGGTTTACCTTATAACCAGGCTTATAACCCGCAAGGGCAACATTTCCAAGGCCAAACTTCGGGCCAACCTGGCTATCCTTACGACCCACAGGGGTAGCCCGTGCAAGGCTATCCTGCGAGCCAGCAAGGGCCATCGTACGGTCCGCAAGGACAGTATTACAACCCTTCCGGTCAACCTGTGTAACCTCAGCCGAGGTACCAACCGGGACCGGTTTATGGTCCTGGGGGGAAAATCCAGCCTTCTCAACCTATGCAACCGCAGTATCCTGTTGTTTCCAACGTTGCATATCAGCCGGGACCATCCTATGGTCCTGCTCCAGGTCAAACCGGTTACCAGCAACCACCTGGCTCTATTCCTCCACCAGGCCAACCAGCCCATCTGGTACAACCTAGTGTTCCGCCTCCAGGCCAACCGGCCCATCCGACACAACCTAGGGCTCCTTTACAGCCAGGTCAACCTGCGCAACCGGCATAGCCTGTCTATCCGGGTCAACCTGTTCACTCAGGGCAGCCCGCTCAGCTAGGTCAACCTGTTCACTCAGGGCAGCCCGCTCATTCCATTAACCCTGCCCAGCAGCCTATTTATTCGATGCCGCAGCCAAATCAACAGCTGCGCCCTAGTTATCAGGCTCCGCAGGGTTCCCCCTATCAACACCCGACTCATCCTCAGGGCGGTTATTATCCTCATGGTCAATCTCAATCAAATTATAACCAGCCCCAAGGTTCTCAGTATTATCCTCATCAACCCGGTTCTACCTATACTCAGTAGCCAAATCCAAATGCTGCTTACACTGGGCTGACATATAATTAGGGTCCGTACTCTGGTTATCAAGCCCCACACACTGGTTACCAACAGCCAAATCAGTCTCGTTATACGACCTACACCCCCTACAGTCAGAATCCTATGGGACAGAACCCATGGGGGCAAGGATATTCCCAACCAACGTGGAGAAAAGGTACCGGTCCTCATCCCGGGCCTGGCATGTCGGTCAATCCGCCATTGCCGTTCCTGGCCACCTTGGAGTTTCCAGATGTTTCAAAATTGACCAATGATCCGATTTTGCATAATCCTTATTGGCCTCTGGTTCCTACCAAGATACCAGGTGATTGCCCCAAGTTTGAGGGTAAAGCTGGGGAGGACCCCCAAGCGCATGTGATGACGTATCATCTTTGGTGTTCATCTAACTCTTGGGTCGATGATTCAATTCGTCTGCGCCTCTTCCAGCGCACTTTGACTGGAGCTGCTGCTAAGTGGTACATCGAGTTATCCCGTGGCATCTTCCAAGATTTCAATTCCTTAGCCATGGCTTTTCTGACGCACTTTCAGTTACCGGTTTGTTATGAAGCCAGGACGCACCTCCTGACTTCTTTGAAGCAGGAAAAAGCCACTCACATTTCTGATCACATTCATGAGTGGCGGCACCATCGTAGACTGATCAAGTTTCATATACTTGATCAGATACTAACTCACTGGTTCACCACCTCCTTCGTGAACAAAATCGCCCAAGATATTGCGATGGGAGCGTGTGTGATAGAGGAACAAGCCATTGCGCGTGCCCAATATCTGGACCTTGTATATTCTCAGTCCGGCACACTTTATGATATCTTGCCTGATGCTCCACGGTCCGGAACCTCTAAGGCTCCACCTACCCCTGCAGTGGATGGTATCATTGGTTCCGTGTCTCAGAATTCGAAGAAATCTTCGAATGGGAAGCAGAAGTCTAACTCATCCAATAATTCTTCTCCTCCCGCCCCTAACGATTCTGGAAAAACTGCAGAGGTTAACGCCGTTCAGGCCAATCCTACGGAGAAAACCTCCAAGGGGAAAAATAAGGGCAAAGGTAAATCCAAATCCGACGCCCCAAAGCCAGAATCCACATCTCGTACTGAGGATGGTTCTCAACGTAAACCGAAGTACCCCTGCCTCATTTATGAAGGAGACCATTATACCAAGGATTGTCCATGACGATCTGAAGTTAGTCAACTTCTCAAAGGCTCTAAAGGGACTCCGGCAGTTCTTAAAGAACCATTCTCGTCTCAGCAGACCCAGATGGCTGAACAACCTCCACCATCTGCACCATTTGGGTCCCAAGTTTTTATGATGAATGGTGCTGCACCTATCTTTGTTGCCACTCGTTCGAAGGATTACAACGAATCGCGGCAGGCACTTGGGAAGGCAGTTGCGGATGGACCACCTCCCCCACCTGTCTCTGGTTCGTTGGAAATCGAGAAGCCTACTCCTGAACCTGTTGTGAAGCCACCTTCTAAAGGTGTTTTACGAAGATCTTCTTATAATCCGAATGCCCGTGCCGCTCAGCACTACAGTATTGTCGAGGATTTGGCACAGGCGCCTTCTGCTATGTCTACACTAGAAGTTCTTCAAAGTTGTCCTTCACAATGAAAGGCTTTATTGTCTGCCATCGGTGGCATCGATCCCGACGATTCTAGTCTTCTCACCTTCGACTTAGATAATTTCACCCCCCGACTTCCACATCAGATCGCTCTTGTTATTCAAGTCGGGATCAACAGTCTTAACATCCATAGGGCCGTTGTGGATGAAGGTGCCTCTACCTGTGTTATGTCATCCGCTTGTTGGAAGGCCATTGGCTCTCCAGCCCTCTCATCATCTCCCAATGCCCTAGAGGCATTCGATGGTTGGGAATCTAAACCCCTGGGTGTTCTCGAGAGTCTAGCGATCACTTTACAGGGGAAGACTGTCAACGTAGAAGTAGAAGTGGTTGATGCCAAGCTCAACTACAATATACTTCTCAGCCGCAACTGGACTCATGCCATGCTGTGCGTGCTATCCACCGTCTTTCGACCTCTTAAGTTCCCTCACGAGGGTAAAATCATTACGGTGGATTAGTTGTCCTTCTTCACCTCCACCTCCGAGAGCAACGTTCCATATGTGGATCAGATCCCAAATCCCCTTGACAGTGTAGGACCCAGTCTCTTCAAGGACCCCGTCCTCATGGGTATTTTTCCCGCACCACCACTGCACACCGCTCAAGTTAATATGATTTCCAGGTCTGATGACCCCTGGCTCATCCCTACGCCTGAGCAGGTGTTTGAGTTTGGAGAATCAATTCCCTTGACTCCAGTAGAGATTAACTACTGTGAAATTGTTGCTACATCTGATCCTCCACCTCCTCAGCATGCTCCTTTGAGCATGGCTCTATATGTCTACTCTCAATCCCCCTGGCTTGGTCAGGACGATTCACCTGATCCTCTCAAAGAGACTTTTCCTTCCGATGAAGCCATCATTGAAACTATGTCTCTCGAGGAGCTGCCTTGGGGCGATGGACATCATCGTTCCTCTTTCATGCCTAGCTTGGGGGCAATGTCAGATTGTCTAGAGCGTTAGGCAGCTCAGGTTCCTACTCCTCCTCTCCAAACGCCCATCTTGACGCATGAGGTTATTTCAGAGGGAAACCTGAGTAATATCACTCAAACCATCCCGATCAACATCTTCGTTAAACCGGGGATCGTTGAGAATATACACGTGGGAGTGACTTGTTCTCCTGATGAGATACAGGTCTATACTGATCTTTTCAAAGAATTCAGATATGTGTTCGCCTGGTCTTATGAGGAAATTCTTGGGATTGATCCCAGTATCGTAGTGCATGAGATTCCAACCTACCCTGGTGCGAAGCCCGTGTGCCAATGCTTACGCCCAATGCATCCTCGTAAAATCGCTGCAATTAAGGCAGAAGTTGAAAAACTTCTGAACGCGGGCTTTATTTATCCCATCCCCCTCACAGAATGGGTTTCCAACATTGTCCCTGTCGATAAAAAGCAGGGTACTATTAGGGTCTGTGTTGATCACCGCGACATTAATCGCGCCTGTCCGAAAGATAACTATCCCACTCCGTTTATAGACCAGATCATCGACGAATGTGCTGGAAGTGAGATTTATTCCTTGATGGACGGTTTCTCGGGGTATAATCAGATAAACATTCTACCTGTTGATCAACACAAGACTACATTCATTTTTCCATTGGGTACTTTCACGTATAAAAAGCTCCCGTTCGGCTTGAAGAACACTGGAGCCACTTTTTAGCGTGTGATGTCTTACGCTTTCCATGACATTCACCATATTTTTCAGCCTTATCTGGACGACTTGCCAGCTCATTCAGCTAGGCGAGAGGACCACCCTGAACACCTCCGCCATATTTTGCTTCGCTGTAGACGCTACAATATTAGGCTTAATCCTCATAAATGCGTCTTTTGCATGGATTCTGGCCGTCTTTTGGGATTCATAGTCTCCAAAGACGGAATTCACCTTGACCCTTTAAAGGTCGAGGCTATCATCAATCTCCCATCACCCTCCTCGTTATATCAGTTACAGAGTCTGCAGGGAAAAGCAAACTTCCTTCGACGCTTTATCCCGAACTACGCGGAGGTGGCTAAAGGATTCACGTGCCTATTAAAGCAGAACATTCCCTTTTGTTGGGACGAAATTGCTCAACAATCCTTTGAGAAGCTGAAGACGTTACTTGTTAATGCTCCTTTGCTTCGTCCTCCTGATTATCACCGTGATTTCACTTTGTATCTCGCTGCCGTGTTTAGCACCATAGCTATTGTTCTGGTGCATGATGATGATGATGGTAACGAACATGTTGTTTATTATCTATCACGAAACCTTCTCGATACAGAAATGCGTTATGCTCACGTCGAGAAGTTGGCGTTAGCCGCAGTACACGCTGTGCAACGTTTTTTCCATTACATCCTGTTGCGTACGATAACAGTGGTTTCAGATTGCAACCCCATGACATATATTCTTTCTCGACAACTACTGGGGGGAAAATACTCCAAATGGATCGTTATCCTGCAGGAGTTTGACTTAGAGTTCACTACTGCTAAGTCAACCAAATCACTTGTTTTCGCGGATCTTATATGCTCACTCCCGACAGACTCCACTCCTTCACATTCCGAGGATCATATCCTGGACGAAACTCTTTTCCTCATAAGTACTCGCGACCCTTGGTACGACGACATAATTGTGTATCTTCAGACCTCCACATTTCGGTCTGAGTTGACTAAAGATGTTCGACGTCGAATTCGGCATCAGTCCCAACCCTATCGCATCGTAGGAGATACCTTATACCGCATTGGAGTAGATTCGGTGCTCCGTCGATGCCTAACCTTGGAAGAGGCTGAAAGGGTCCTAAATGACTGCCACAATGGCGCCTGTGGTGGACATATGTCCAGATATGCCACTGCCCAGAAAATTCTGCGAGCATGTTACTTTTGGCCGTCAATATTCAAAGACTGTATCGTCGCAGTCCGTAAATGTCACGCGTGCCAGGTGTTTTAGCGCAAAATGCGCGCGCCGCCTCTCCCTTTGCATCTTGTTATTACCGTCAGCCCTTTTGTGAAATGGGGCGTGGACTTTATGATGTGTAACCCTCATTCGTCCGGGGGGCATGAGTATATAATCGTCGTTGTTGACTACTTCACTAAGTGGGCCGAAGCGATGCCTACACTTGCTGCCGACGGTAAGACGGCTGCTCAGTTCATCTTCAACCACATCATTGCATGTTTCGGGGTCCCTCAAGCCATCTTTACTGACCATGGTACTCATTTCCGAGATTATATGATGGCTGAGCTGACTTCAAGATTGGGCTTACGTCATGATAGCTCAACGCCATATTACCCTCAGGAAAATGGCCAGGTTGAAGCAGTGAACAAGGTTTTGGTCACTATGCTTCAACGAACAGTTGGTATTCACAAATCCAATTGGCACCTCCAACTGTTCTCAGCTCTATGGGCATACCGGACGTCTACAAAGAGTGCAACTGGATTCACACCTTTTCAATTGGTGTACGGTCTGGAAGCAACTCTTCCGGTTGAATGCGAGATTCCTTCTTTGAAATTAGCTTTGGAACTTCTACCCAATACTTCTGCTGAGGAAGAGCGTCTTTTGTATCTGGAATGGTTAGATGAAACCCGCCGTTTAGTTGCTTTAGTCATTGAAGCACAAAAGAAGCGGGTCAAAGCTCACTTTGATCAATCAGTTTCTCCGCGTTCCTTTATCGAAGGAGACCTCGTCCTCCTATACGATCAAGCGCATGACAAGCTTGGGGCTGGTAAGTTCCAACCTATGTGGCATGGGCCCTACATAGTAAAACACTTTTTGAAGAATGGGGCTTATGAGCTTATAGATTATGAAGGAGTTCCGCTGGCACAGCCCAGAAATGGGCTGTGCCTCAAAAAATACTACGCCTGAAGTGATTTTTGGTGTGGTGTGTGTACATAGGTGTGTGATTTTCATTTGTGTGCATGTGTGGTGTGGTTTGCGATGTAAACATCTTTCTGTTGATCGGGTCTTCCTGATTGTGCAGATGTCCATCAATCCGTTTGTTGGTTTCGCGGATGGTTCCTCCCGCAGTACCAGGAATCTGTCTTCGGCGGCTTGGGTAATCTACGATCCTGCTGGTGAGTTGGTCAACCTGCAAGGTGTGTGTCTGGGACGTACTACAAATAACATCGCGGATTATAGTGCTGTGTTAGAATTATTAACCGAGGCTGTAAACCTCGGTATCCGTGAATTGCTTGTGTATCTAGACTCGCAACTTGTAGTATCACAACTGAACGGACACTATTAAGTAAGAAACCCATCCATTTTATGTCTGTATCTGCGTATTCGTTTACTGGAAAGAAATTTTGACTATATTACATATCATCATATACCCAGACATATGAATACGTTAACTGATGCAGTAGCTAATTTGGTTCTAGATAGACATTTGCGCAATTTGTAAATCATCATCACATGTAAAAGGAAAATCCATCCAGAAATAGATATGTATATATATAGATATCGAATGTTTGCATAGTGTGCATCACATTAAATCAAAATATACATGTTCATCTTAATACATCTGGAGACGACATGTCTCTCAAAAAATATGCATGATAAAAGCCCTAGGAGTCTAATCCGCATGGTGCTCATGATAACAAGTGACTGCACGCACTAAGCATCTCAGAAGTTGGTGGAGGCGACTAGGTACTCCCACCGTATGTCTCTGGTACGCCATCAGTACATCTGCCAGCCGGGCGTAGTCTGGGATCCCTCGGGCAATACCCTCGAGATTCTGGATCAACTCCCCCCCCCTCTGCACCCTTTGCCTGAGGATCAGGTGCGGGAAGAGTCCTCCGCGCGATAGGAGACATACCGGCTGGTCTCTCTGGGCCCACGTCTGCATACATATAAAATGTGTCAGGACAGGACATGTAGTACCCAAAAAAAAAAAATCATCATAAAACATAAAAGAGAAGAGATCATACCCTAATCCTCATCCCAATCATCTCCCTCCGGCAGTGGGAGATCTGGGTCTCCAGTGAAATTGGTCCCTGCATATGGCCAGTCTTCCACTACAATCAACTGACGCCGCAACCACCCAAAAAACTCTGGCCTCCAGGAAATCTGTTAGCCTCCTCCAGCTCTGGGCATCAATGCCGCCCAGCGAGCCATTCTTAGCTCTCGTGGAATCGGCTCAGCTACTATGGCCCCTTGGCCCTAGAAGATTGGTAATCGTTCCAGAATGAATGATACCAGGATAGAACCGTAGCCAAACTGTTTCAGTTTGGCCTGCTTACACTTCGTGAGCTGTCTCTTGATATTTATTGTCACTGCTATGGCCCAGTCGAATAGTAGGGGACTCATGCACTCTGAGGCCAGTAAGAGTTGGGCCTTTGTTGCCTCGTGCGGTGCCTGCGATCCCGTGGCACGCGTGATGGTATGAAGCAATACCCTGAGTGCTAGATCAGGAATAGTATGGATGTCTACCTTTCCACTTCCTGATCCCAGTCGTGCCCCGCGGCATACTCGTGCCATCATTTTCTCCATCTTCTCACCAGACGGTCTGATCCCTGTCAATATGGGTACCAGACCTCTGCGCGATAGTCCGGTTATGAAGTATACGTCAGAAACCTCCAGTTCTAGTACTTGGTCCCGCAACTTGAACACTTGTTCATGTTCGTCCCATATGCTGATCAGGTACTGTAAGAGCTCAGGCTGAGCTCGTAAGCAAGGTGTCAGGAAGAACTTCTTAAGCCCACAGTTCTTGAGGGCATTCATGCAAATTTCATTCTCCATGGCCTGTTCATCCTCTTCCCTGTGCTCCCTCTCTTTCCACTCAATGACCATTTTGATCGGTTGCCTGCATTCACATGGTCAAAAAACTTCAATTAGATCTCTGCTATCCTTAAAAATTCATGCAATTCATTCATTGTGTGGGAATTTTAAACAGAAAATTGGATTGCGCCGCTGGCGCGACTGTTTTCCTAAAAGTCGAGCCAGTTGGCGTGGGCCCTTTGGAAATAAAATGCCATTGGCGCGGGTCCGTGCCAGATATCCGCGCCAATGGGCGGAGCCCTAAAAATTCAAAAAATTCCTCACAGAAGTCTAATATGCAATTAAAATTTATGAAAAATGGATTGAAATGGAGTACAAAGAAGCGCCTCTTATCTAGAACATATGGGAATCTGAATGGTAGCCCGGATCGGTCGCAATCGCCGTCAGAAGTTCGCTCACAAAATGGACCACTGCTGCTCTTCAGTGAGGTAAATAGTGAAAAGTAATTTTATTTTTACCATTTGACATATTTATAACTTTTTAAACTCAAAATAGGTTTTGAAAGTTATTTTTCTGAATATTTTGATATATTTTGTCAAAAATGGGTTTTACACTTGCTTTTTGTGCATCAACAGGTTTTTTTTACGCGACTTAAACGGTGAAACGAGTTGTATTTTGTACTTTTTCGGACTCGGTAAATACACGAAAAAGTCACTTTGGAGTCATCTTTCAGCGCTTTTCTGACTCTCTAAACATGAAAATATTGCCGAGGTCCTTGTCGTTTCAATATCGCTAAAGTGGACACGAATCGACATCTACCCAGTATACGTTTACCCCTTTTTCGGGCTGGGATGGATTATTTAAAAAATACCTATTACTATAACATTCAGGAAGTTTTCTCGGAGTGTTATTTTCTACCTTTTCGAATTACGAAGAACTATCTATGAAAAGGACATTTGGTTTGCCTTACTGTTTTGTCTTTTCAAACTCTCTAAATATGAAAAGGCAGCAGGAGATCTTTCTTTGTCGAGACTCGCCCAACCACAGTGACATCGGATTCGATCAGAGAGCGAATTCTCGGGGTTTCTCCTTCCACAGGGCACAAATTGACTATGCTAGGATGGATTCGCCCGAAGGGCGGATTTATATTACAAGCATATGCTATCCCCTTCAAGCTTGTTATAAAAAATAATTGGGGTACTCGCCAGAAATGGTGGGGGAAAATGGAACCAGCATCATTGTCGTGTCGGAAGTATGTCGCTCTTGAACATGGCACTTTTCTTCATTCGTGTCGGGTTGGGGACATCTCATCTCGTTCTTCACTTGCCTCCGTGGGTTTGGATAATCCCTTTTGACCTCTCATCTGCTCATTGCCTCGTCGCCATGACCTCTGATCCGTTGATTTCAAATACTGCCAAATCCACTATTGTGTCGTTATATGTTCAAGAGAAGTTGACCTCTGCAAAGTATCAACCTTCCTCTGATTCTCATATGATCCTGATTCACAAAAAACATCATGTTTCTGTGTCTCGTGTCGATGATGTGGGAAACATTATGGCCCACCTTCGATCAAGGTCACTTCCTGTCGACTTCAGCTCATTATCCAGGAAGCTGATCTAGAGACTCCCTTATGGTACCTTGGAGCCTGCATGCCTCAATGGCAGGTTCGTCACATTCGATGTGAGGTTTTCATCATTGGCCTCCGATCGAGTGATTCTACGGGTGTTCGACGCCAGCTCATTGATTCACATGCCGTAGATTGTACCTATAGTACCTTGAGGGCCATTGTAATTATTGGTGGTTCCTCTCGCATCTGTTAATAGCTTTCATCATTGGCTGGTAATCAGACGATGTTCTTGCATGTTCGACTTTGGCTCACATATTCGCATGCTTGAACTTGTACTTTGTTCGGGTCGAGATGGAGCGCAAGACCCTGGATTGTGTCTGTTGTAATCTAGGCTGCGATTTTGTGGATTATTATGATTATTTACATGACTCACTGATTGGATGGCTGCGACCATACCTGAGTCTATTTATCGATCCTCTCTCGATGGTTGCGTCCATGCCTTGGATCTAGATTATTGTATACTCTGTTATGGATGGCTGCGCCCATACCACGCATATATATCATGTATCTGAGACATCAGTTGTACTTCGCTCCGCAGGTTTTCCGATGGCAGTGTTTTCAGTCGGCATGTTCTCGTAAAGCATTTCACCCCTCTCTCTCTCTCGGGCGTCATGCTTTAGGGGGCATCTGTTACACAACAATTTGTCACCGTCCCTGCCATTCCCATCCTGCACATTGGAGGGCTCATTCCGTGACCTGTGAGCAGAGACAAGACTTGAAAATACTTTCATTTCATCCCTCTGAAGATGAGCTTTCATTGCCCTGAAGACATCTCCCTGCAAAAAACCCTAAAAATAGCTATTTTTCCATTGGCGCGGTTCCATAGTTCAGCCCTCGCGCGAAGGGGGAAAATCCTCCAAAAAGGGCGCGCCAATTGGCGCTCTGTCATAGAGCCGCACCCGCGCCAACCATATTAAGAGGTGTTTTTTAAAAATAAATGGCGGAAGTTTCGTCCTAACAAATTTCTGGACTGATATCTATCTTGATTTGGGAGGTTTGGCTACGGATTTCCATAGAGAAGAAGTGGTTTTCCACCTCTCATGGAAGCTTCCTTGATGATAGGGCCAATCCCATAATTATAGGGATTTCAACTCCCCTTCCTCCATCTATAAAAGCTTGCTCATCTCCTTTGCAAGCTAGTTCCCAAGAGATTTCATATCCTTATGCTGCAAGAGCATTCTTGATTCCCTTAAGGCCAAATCCAAGCAAGGAGACTATTGTCAAGTATCCGGAGAGAGAGGCTTGTCCCATCCTTGACAAGCTTTATCGAGACATGTTTTTCTGACGACTCGCCAAAGGAGAGTGCTGCGTCGAAGCTATGGTTGTATTCTTATTTTGACTCATTAATGATAAGCGACTATTGGTTATGGTTCCACTCTTGTTCTTGATTATGTTCATGAGTTATGTCCTCTTTGACTGACATATAGTTGTATATACTGGATTTTATGCTTGCATTTGTGTTGTTTCTTGCATGTGCAGGTGTCTGATCACGGAGATCGTGAGGATTGTGATCTGCCAGGGAAAAGGAACGGGAGCACCACCTCTTCTACAAACGACAACGTTGGATTCCAGGTAAACCTTCATCGCAAGTCGGTTTATTTGCAATTAGGAACCTGCACTGTAGCGTGTTTGATTGTTGCTAGACCCGATCTGGGCTAGTAGGGATCGCCTCTGCCCGCAGAGGGGATTAACCTCTTCAACACCTACATATTAAGAGGGGTGATGTTGGAAATATAATCCTTTCAGGTTATGTGAATTTGGCACATTCACTTGAAAGGAAGATGAAAAGCCTCAAATGAAGACCAAAAGTCACGATAAGTCCAACAAACCATTTGGAAGATGAGAACATAGAGTCAACTAAATTGTATTAATGTGTATCGCTTGAATGAAAGTGATGGAGGAGCATCATGGTTCC
>JAXQQM020075153.1:0-13902 GCA_034641835.2 Pinus albicaulis
GACTTTCTGTTGAAGCCTAGAAAATCTCTGCTTCAAACATTGGGGAAAACCACCCGGTCGGGACCTTAGGACAGCTCCTTATCCGTTTGGTATGGTGGCTCCGACTGGATTGAAAGGACCAGTTTCTTTATAACTAATGGGTTGGTGATGGGTTGATTTGGATGAGTGAAAATGGGACTAAATTGGCTGAAATAAAACTATCTAATTTAAACTAAATATTGATAAAGAAATTCTAAAACTAACCCGAGCAATCATATGTGAATACAACTTAAAATTATTCCAATTTAACAATAACCATAAAAATGTATTAAAGTTTAATTGAAATTGTGCAGTAACAAATAAAGATAACTCTGTTTAAGAAATTAAACAGAGTTATATTAGCATATTGTATTCATCATTGTACATCATCTATATATACTTATGAAAGATAACATTTCAATTATACTAAAAAATGATATATTAAAGAAACGTTGTGAAAACCAAATATATATATAAATGATAGCAAATTTTAAAGCGAATATCATATGACAAAAGAAATCAACAGTGAATAGATAAAAATACCTTATCCATCTTGAAAGCTTTCAAATGATACGATACTTTAATCCGGTGAATTACGTGCAAAATCAAATCAGGTACAAAAATGCAACCTTTTAAAGAATAAATTCTACATAGACCCTGGATGTAAATTCTGTAATATAAAAAATAGGTAGATGTGGAAAATGTAATCTCCAAATTAAAACATAATAAAATGAACCCTTCTCTAAATACATGAGAAGATTTAAATATAACTAATTCTAAAATAGTTTATTACCATGTTACCAAGTGGAATTGAAGTTTGAATGACATCTTTTACAAACAAAAATAGGTAAAGCTAAACTAAATCTAAAAATACGATTTATTAAGTAACTATCTATGAACTTGATCTTTAAACTTGCAGGCATCTAGCATTGTTTTGAGAAGATGTGGTTGACCGACTTCATATTTCAACTCTCCTGAAAAGACAGAATCGGCAAGTGTAGGCGCGATCTTCTCAGCAGAATTGATGATACAATTAAGCGCACTGTGCTAACTATGTGGTTTCACTAAGTATGTCTAGTAAGAGTCCTAGTTTAATCTTGTTAACCCTTGGATTGATTTTGCTCTTTCTTCTGCCTTTTGCCTCCATTCTGTTTGCAGTTGATGTGCCTGTGGGAGATATCCTGGAAGAGTTTCTGAAATCAAATTAGCTTTATGCAAATTATCATTTAAAAAATCAGTAAGACTGTTTGCTGATGTAGCCGCCTCCTCTGCTGCTTTCTCTGCCCTTCTGATTTATGCATCCCAGTTATTGAAAAGTATTTCTTTATGGTTTTCATTAATAATTGGTGCACCAACTTTTCTTCCTTCTTATGTTTTTTGCCATACCAAATAATCAATAATCTTTTCATTAATTAAATCATAATCATTTCATAAATCTACGACATGATTTGTGATTTTATCACTCTCTTGGAAAAAAGAATTCCATTGCAAGATTTTTTGGCATAATACTTCTTCTTGTTGCAGTAGTTGATTGTTTAAAGAGATAGTTTCTGAAATAAACTCTAGAAGCTTAGGACCATCTTTGTGCTGATCTTGGATAATATGTATTTGTTTCTCTTTATCAGCCAAACTTTTTTGATGTCTAATTTTCATTTCTTGAAGTTGTTGCTGTAACTTTTCAAGTTTCATCTGTGCTTCATTATTGGCCTATACCTATTGCAATTGCTGTTGCAGAACTTTTATCTGTTCTTCTTTTTCATGTAATAAGAGTTGTATCTCAAATGCTTTGTCAATAGTTATAGAAGCATAAGCCCCTGTAATTTGAGATAACTTAGCAAGATTATCAGTAGGCTCTGTGGCAGGATCCTTCCACAAGACATCTAGTTGTTCTGATTCAGTAGCAATTGCACCTTCTAACTTTCTCTTTTTCTTTGTTTCTTCACTACTGCTTTGTATTTTGGGCTGTAGAATACATCTAGAGGAGGAATGTCCTCTACATTAAGTACAATTTCGGAAAGAGGGAGTGACGGTGTATGCTCGGTTTAAGCCAGGCGTGTGCCACTTATTCCTGTGCTCAAAAATTTTGTTGTATGTACACGTGTCTTTATATTCTGTCCTTCCAAATTAAGCAATTGATTAAAGCTTTCCCATTATTTGTCTAATTCAATTGTGACTGACTGTTTCTGTACATTGGTAGGAGGAAGAGTTATCTGCTGAGAAGTAAAAATTTGTTGTTGTGAAAGTTCTTTCGATTGAGCAGTATCTTTCACTGATTCTTCATTTCTATCCTTCTCTTCATTAGACTTATTGGAACGTTTAGAAGTATCTCTTTCAAATTTTGACTTAGATTTATCTGTACCTGAACTGCCACTTATACTGACATTAGGAGTTGGTTCCCTTGCGGGTTCCAAATGAAAAATTTCCAAAGGGATGGTGGTTAGTCTTCTTTCCCTGTAAACCTTAAATTCTTGAAATTGTTCTGGAGATAACTATATCTGTGCTGAATGTAGAATTTCTTTCAGTGTGGATTTTCCTAGGAATATATCATCGAAAGGGTCCTCTTCTTCGGAAAATATCCTTACTTTGATTGCAGAGGTGAGATGTTTAGCAACTTCATTAGGGTCTAATAACCTTTTTGCAAATTTAAACAATTGTAAGCATGTAATATTTCTTACTTCCTTAAATGCATGTCCAACATCAAATAATGAAAATGTCCCACAAGCTACGGGAAATTGTGGCCAAATGGCCTTCTTCTTATCCCTTAATTCCTTTGTCAAACCTCCTTCACCATAGGTTTGGTATGCAATTTCCCGAGCTAAAAGTTTATCAGAAACATGTAAGGGTAAAACATGAGGAGAAGCAGAGCTTCCAAAAACCCTCACATAGGTAAACCACTCTTCCCCAAACCATCGTGCGACAGGGAGAATGTCGACTTGTGCTTCCGGAGAAAACCTTGGAGCATCTTTATTATACAATGTTTTGTGCAGAGGCAACATTATGCCGTGGCAAATCTTGTAAAAATGAGGAATAAACTTGGATTCTCACAATTCCTTGTGATACACATGAATAGGGAAAGGATCTTGAATCGTCCATCGCCAACCCATCAAAGGGAATTTAGAAACAAAGAAGATAGCGTCCATAACATAAGCAGATAGATAAAAAGGAGGATAAATCCTCTGAGAAACAAGTCATTTAGATTGGTAATGAAAAATAGCTGTGGCCAAATTATCAGAAAAGATTTTGGCCCAGTCTACAATTGTAGCATTAACAGCAGCATTCAACAAAGGGAGCCATTCAGGCAAGAACATGTTTATGTCAGGCTTTCCAAAAAGCCTGCATAACATAGCAGCAGCAAAACAATATGGAGAGGTAAGTGAACCAGTACTGTACATACCGTGTTTTTTTTTCTTCAATGGTTCATCTCTTTTGGTCCATTCCTGCGTGCATTCCGCCAAATTTGCATGTTCTTTGGAAAAATTCTCCATAAATTGTTTATTATAAGTCACCTGAGGTTCTGGCAAATGATACATCAGCCTCAAATTTTCCGTAGTGAACGACTCGATGAGCTCTTGATCTAGAGTTCTAAATTTCCTGTCTGAAATATCGGTGCTGTCCAACACCCATTTTACCATGTCTGAATACGGAAGAAGTCTTTGTCTTGCTGCTATCCAGTGCAGAAATGAACAAGCCAGGTCTTTAAGGGTTGCCTCAGATGAATTACTTGAGCCTGCAGTAGCCGCGACTTGCATCACCCTGGGATTTTCTTCTTCAAGCAAATTATACATTCCTTCCCAGGTGGTTATACGAGCATCCTTATTGCAAGCAGTATCCGCATACAGTGAAGCCATTTCTTTGTTTTCAGAATTTGAAATCTTCTCCTTCTTACCCATAATTCTCTGTGAACGCTTTGTATAGTCTTCTGCTCCTTCGCGCCTGCTGTTTTACGAGTTAAGTGAGAGTAATGACGTGAGAAGGGTGATGAGATAGTTTTAAATGCAAACGGTGGATGAAATATATTATTCTAACGGAAACAACCTTTCAATCAAAAAAAAATCCTTTTTTATTGATATTTGACAATCCATTCATTAATTCAATCATTTAAAGCACATAACGGATATTGATTTATGAAAAGATTTACATTGGACAACGAGCTTTTAAGAATCTGCGATATTGCGATCTGCGATTTGCTGCGCGATATCGCAATATCGCAATATCGCAAATCGCAATTTTCTCAAAGCGTAACCATCGCAAAATCGCAAATATCGCAAAATCGCAAATATCGCAAATCGCAAATATCACATATAAAAAGTATTTGTTTAACATTTTTCTGCGATATGCGATTTGCGACCAGTATTTTAACGTATAGGCTTTTTGGGATCGCATTATCGCAATATCGCAAAGTCGCAGTTTAAAAGATTCAGTTTTACAAAAGATATCTACCATTTGCGATGGATGCGCTATTTTGCTCAAAGAAAGATTTTATTGTAATCTATCATAAACTTAAGTGTTTCTTAAGGATTTTCTAAGGAATTTCCCTAAGTTATGATAGAAAGTTTTATTTGAAAAGGGAAACAAATACTAATTGATTTTTTTTTTGGATTTTTTAACTAAGGGTCCCCATTTATTTAGTATGATTACTAATAAAAAGGGGGGTTGTTGCTGGCGACAACAATTGGTGATTCACTGAAAGAAGCAGTTATCTCTGAAAAAATAAAATGAACACTATATTTCTAGTAAGTAAAGATTTTTAAAGATAGTTAAAGATAATTCAAATGAAATTTAACTATAAAAAAGAAATAAAAATCATTCACAATTTCTTTCTAATTCCTTAAGAACAAAAAACATTTTTGGGTTATCTCAAGCTTTGATCGGTGTTAATAATGAAGTAAGTGGATTTCTCCAAGTTTGGTTTTATAATATACTCTATTGTCATAAGTATTGCCTCTGCTGCCTGCAAACGTTCATAGTCTCGACAGGGTTACCTTTGAACCATTAACCATTCATTGTCCCATCCAACTAAAATTATGACTTTTTAAAAGATAAATTCATAAGACATATTATCTTATGTTTTTGTCTTTTACTTATTTTTTATTTTTAAGAGCCATTGTTCTGGTTTGGTAGCCAGTTAATAACAATGCCATTCACTAGTTGTAATTAAACTGAACAAGCTGGCTCGTGATGCGATCCCTTGTCTTATATTTAGAAGCCATTACCCTGTTTTGATATGCAGTATTGGTAATGTCAATTTCATTACTTCTTATGAACATGGTAAGTCGGCTCATAATGAGACCTCTTATCTCTTAAATTTTCATATAATTTCTTAGAATTACATTCTAAAAAATCACAACTTAAATGGATGGGGTGAAATAGTTTTATCCTTGAGAGTCAATGGATGACAATTTTCAGAGTTTCTTGAGTACCAAGACTTTGAAAAATCTTTACTTTTATAGATAACCTTTCTCTACTCAATAAACTTATAATGATTTACATTCTCCTCAAGTTTTCAAAAGATCATGCAAATGATTGGAATAATCTTTCAAAGTTTAACATCTTATTTTAAACTATCCAAAAACTGTGATCATCTCTTTAAAAATTTTCATTTACACAAAATAAATATTTATAATATTTTTCCTAAGAAATTTTTTTATAGTAAACAGTCAATTAGAGACTTATTAACAACTTTTATTTGCAAAAACAATTAAAAACTTTGCAGAAAGGAATGTGTACAATTAAGAAGGGGTTACCTCCTTATGAAAAGAATTTCTTCAAGACAAGCCCATTTACAGGAATAGATTCTCTCTTTCCTGTTAAATCTTGGAGTATGAACGTATTTGAGCCTATCTTTTCAGCAATCTGAAATGGTCCAAGTCACATTTTCTGAAACTTGGTATGTTTACCTTTTTCTTCATGTGTTTTATCCCATTTCAGAACAAGATCACCAATTGACAAAATCTTTGAGCCGGTAGAACTTGCATCAAAAGAAGATTTTACAATCTGTTGATGTTTTTTATGAATAATTTTTGCTTTATCTCTATCTTCTTCAAGTTTAAGGATTTGATCATATCTCAATTGAATGGATGAAGAAGGATTTTCTTCAATAAATTGTACTAGGGCTAATGATGGAAGAGTTAAATTTGATGGTATTACAGCTTCTTTTCCATAAACCAAATTGAAAGGTGAAGTTCCAATTGAAGCTTTTTGAGTAATACGATCAGCCCATAGTGCAAAAATTAAAGACTTGTGCCAATTCTTTTGATTTTGATCAATGGTCTTTTTAATGATTTTGATAAGATTTTTGTTAGTGGATTCAGCGAAACCATTACCTTGTGGATAATAATTTGCTGAATATTTCAATTTAAAACCTCTTTTGACTGCAAATTCCATTATACTGTTTCCAGAAAAATAAGATGCATTATCAAAGACAAGAGCGTTAGGTACACCAAACCTGGTTATGATGAATTGATCTATGAAATCAATAATTGTATCAGAACTGACTACCTTCAAAGGGATTGCTTCTACCCATTTTGTAAAGTAATCTGTTGCTGTAAGGATGTATTTGTGCTGTTTGGAAGAATGAGGTATGATCTCACCAATAATGTCAAGTCCCCATTGTTCGAATGGTTGCTCAATACTCACTGGTTGCAAAGGAAAAGCTGGTTTCCTTTCTCTTCCACTTGCAGTTTGACAAATTCTGCACTTCCTTACGTAATCATGTGTATCTTTAAAAAGGGTAGGCTAGTAATAACCAGCACGAATTATTTTGTGAGCTGTGGTATCACCTCCAAAATGACCTCCTGCTGGTCCATCATGCAATTCCTGCAACACGTTTTCAGTTTTAGTCTTTTCAAGACATCTTAATAGGATTGAATCATAATTCTTTCTGAATAACACATTATCAATGATCTCATATTTAATAGCCTTTAATCTTAAAACACGTTTACTCTTATAGCTGAGATTAGAAGGAGCATACCCATTTTTCAAGTAATAGATGAGATCAGCATACTGAGATTCAGAGTCTGTAACACTTATCTGACTTACTTGAATATCTTTATTTGAATCTTGATTTTCTGGTATGTTATGAGCTCCTGCCAATAATCTGCAAAATCCTTGTCCTCTAACAATCTTAGCAGGTTTAATATCAATATCATATTCTTGCAAAGTTGTTACCTAGTTAGCTCTCTTTTCTCCTACTTCTTTTTGAATTAATAATTGTCTCACTGCAGAGAATGGGACAATGATTTTTGTATGTGTTTTCAAGAGAAAAGGTCTGAAATGTTTGATTGATTTAAACACGGCAAAGGCTTGTTTTTCAACATCGGAATAATTCAGCTCAGCTCCTTGCAGATTTGAGCTAAAGAAAGAAATTGGTGCTTCAATTTTCTGATCATTGAGCTGTGTTAAAACAACAGCATAGGATGTTTCGATGGCCAAAGTATACAAAGTAAAATCTTTAGAAAAATCAGGGGTATTCAATGCTAGTGCATTAATGATCGCTTGTTTGATTGCCCCAAAGGCTTCTTTCTCTTTATGCCCCCATTTGAATACTGAATTCTTCTTGATCATATTTTGCATAGGTAAAAACAATTTGAGAAAAATCAGGAATGAATCTTTTTACAAAATTAATTTGCCCAAGAAATGATTGCATGGATTTTTTGTTATGAGGTAAAGAAATATCAGATATTTCTTTCACTCTATCTGGATCAATATATATACCATCTTTTGACACAACAAATCCTAAGAGTTTTCCTTCATCCAAAGCAAAGAAGGATTTCTTTGGATTTAAGGAAATACCAAACCTTCTACATCTTTCAAATATTTGCTTTAGATCATGTAGATGATTGGCTCTCTTTTTTGAAAATACTGTTATGTCATCAAGATAAACAACAACTGATCTATTGATCAGACCTTTAAATGCTATGTCCATGGCTCTTTGGAAAGTTGCTCCAGCATTTATTAGACCAAAAGGCATTTTTTTAATAAGCGTAGGTTCCCCATTTGGTTCTGAAAGTTGTTTTCAATCTGTCATCTGGATCAACCAAAACTTGATTATACCCTGAAAATCTATCAAGAAAGGACATAAGTTTAGAACCAACCACTTTTTGAAGTCTCTGTTCCATGGTTGGCAATGGGAAATTGTCTTTTAAACATGCTTTGTTTAAATTTCTAAAATCAATACAGATTCTTATATCACCATTCTTCTTCCTTACAGGTACCATATTGGAAACCCAATTGGAATGCCTTACAGGAAAAATGATTTTGGCTTTTAAAAGTTTATTAAGTTCTGATTTGATTTGACCTTCGAGATTTGGATGAATCTTTCTTAACTTCTGTTGAATAGGTTTAATATCAGGAAGCATTGGAATTGTGTGTTGAATAACAGAAGTATCATATGTTTTTAAATCATCATAATTCCAAGAAAAAACATTTTTATATTTGTTCAGAAGTTTAATGAAAGCATTCCTTTCCTCTGGAGTTAAATTGAGTCCTAAATTAACATTTTGAGGATTAGAGTCAGAGCCAAGATTTACTAATTTAAACTTCAAAGTGGAACTTTGAAGTTTAGCATTAGTGACTTTCTTGAATCTGTCTTTAATATCATATAAGTCCTCTAATTTAACAACAGATTTCGGAATGAGATTTTCATTACCTTTTGAGGCAATTTGTAAATCATGATCATCCTCATCAATAATTTGTTCATCATATGATTTCTCTGAAGTCATGAAATTTAAAATATCTTGATCATGATAGAATACTCTCCAATTTGTGACATTATCTGGGACAGATGGGCGAAAAATCAATTCTACTGAAAATCTATCTGGACTGCAATCTTCAGCTGGAAGGAGTTTGGATGCAACATTTGCTAACAAATCAGCTGATGCATTTTGATTCCTAGGAATAGGAGAAATATTGAATGTTAAAAAATGAGTAGTAAGTTCTTGCACGAGGGTTTGATAGTGTTTAAGATGTCCTGAAAGGCAATGGATAGTATTCCTAACTTGTTTTATGACAATTTCGGAATCACCAAAGACTTTCAAGTATTTAACATCTAACCCTATAGCTTTATAAAGTCCTTGAATCAAGGCTTCATATTCTGCAGTATTGTTTGTACACTCAAATTCTAACCTACATGATAGCATGTTTTTCTCTCCATCTGGATCAATTAAGATGCATCCTGCTCCAGCTCCATCACTAGACTTTGATCCATCAAAATATAATGACCAAAATAAAGATTTATCTATTGGCTTATCTACAATTACATCAGAAATATTTACAATTCTGGAAGAATCAGATTGTGAAAAATTTTCTATTTGAGAAACAAAAGTATTTACAGAAAAGGGTGATTGTGGTGCTTTGAAGTTCCCAAGAAATGACTCAGCAGAATAACCTCCAAGAATTTTGTTGTTGAATGCCACAGGCTCATTAGATTGTTCAAATTCAGTGACAATGTGCATCATATGTTTTTCTCTTTCAACTTTGATTTGATTTGGTTTCCCTTTGTAAGGAAGCCACATATGTGAATAATCAGTTGCGATATATCCATTAAGTTTTGCAGACCAGTCCCTGCTTAAGGCTAATCCATAGAATTCAGGAATATCTGCAATCAAAATATCAATTCTTTGGACAATCCTAGGATCGGAAGCTAGTCTGATAGTAACCGAATTGATTTCACCTACAATTTGAACTTTAGAGCGATCCAATTGAACAATATGGACTGCTGATTTCTGTGGTTCAATATTCAATTTGGCACAAACAGAAGTAGGCATTATATTAGAGGATGCTCCAGAATCGATTAAACAATTATGCAGATTCTTATTGTACATTTCATAAGTCAAAAGAAAAGGAGGAGTGAGAATTTGATCTTTCTCCAATGAGCACAGTATCAGTAGCATCTACTTTGTCTGGTGGCTTACCAGTTCCTTTTGCTGCTTTTGCAACTACACCACTTGGTAAAGGAGCAATTGGTGTAGCATTTAATTCTTTTAATAGCAACTTCTGCTGGTGTTTTAGTTTGCTGAGTTCATGTAAGGAAATGTTGGCTTTAATCTTTTTCATGTCTTCAACAATGTTATACTCCATAGGATCTGACACCACTAAAGTCTTTGTTGTCGATGTAGGAGGATTAGAAGAAGATGGCTAATTTTGAGTAGGTAATGGAGAAGTTTTCTTTGCAGGGGATTTGTCTTTGGTATTTGGAGTTGTAATTTTCTTTTTAGGAACTATTTGTACAGGTTCCGATGTAGATTTACTCCTGGTACTTACAGGCATAGCTTCTTGTTCTACCTCACTATCAGAATTAGGGAGAATAAAATCCCACATTCCATGCAATTCAGCTATTTCTTCATTCTCATCTTCCTCCTCTGATACTGGAGGAGTATCTTCTTCTTCTGATTCTGCATTAGAGATTGAATTGGGAGGTTTAGATTCAAGTTGATTTCTTTTGAAATTTCGGAATGGTTTTTTGGTAGAAGTTTCAACTACTTGTTTTTTTATTTCAACCATTTCATTTGACATGGTTTTAAGAACTTTCTGTAAACCTTCCATGTCGTATGGGTCTTTGGCCTTTTTTCTCGAATCATCTTTGAAGCTGACTTTTTTAGATTTCCTTTCCTCAATAGCATTTTTCTTTTCTAGAGAAATAATTCGTTTCTCTACTACAATAGCCTCTTTCATATTCTCGGCTAACGTAGGTTTTGCGGCTCTATCTACAAAAATTGCTATGTTTGAGGGCAAAGCAGTTATGTACCATTCACTTCTGACTTGTTCACTAGGCCTTGAATCTGTGTGAAAGTTGTTCAAGAGTTTGTTGAATCTAGCGTTGAAATCTTTAATGGGCTCCTTGGGTTCTGTCTTCAATTTGAGAGATCGTTGATTAAAGTAGCTATTGAACTGTCATCTCCAAATTTGGTTAAAAAATGATCTGCAAAAATGGCCCAACTTGTTATGGATCCTGAAGGTAATGAAAAGTACCAGGATCCTGCTGCCCCTTGAAGAGTATAAGGGAATAGTCTGACTACAACATCTTCTTCTACGACTCCATTCAAATTTACAGCCAGCATAAAATTATTGATGTGTTCTTCAGCTTGAATGTTAAGCTCTGGACTGAACTTTGGAAGCCATTTTCCAGGATTGTCAGGTAAATCGTGTAAAGGTGCAGGGATGTTGACAGCCCCTGGAGTAGCCCATGGTCTAGCCATTATTGTAACAATTGTTGGAGAAGTAGTAGAGACTGGTGGTGTCTGAATAGAGGTTGTTGGAATAGATGATGTTGAGATTGATGACGATTGAGTAGATGATGTGGGAACAACTGCACTTTGTTGAGTTGGGGTTTTGGAAACAGGCGATTGAATATGAGATGAAGAACTTATATCACTTACTGATTCCGATTGAGGTTTTCTTGTCTTGACTCTACTAGGTAAAGGGAATTCTTTCGGAGAAATACCAAGTTTTTCACTTTGAAGCCTAGTAAGAGGTTTTGAAGAAACAAATTTTTAGGTTACACTACCTTCAGATATTTCAGATTCATCTAGAGATAATGAGAATCCTTTCAATTTATGTATTAAATTTTGTACTTCAGGAGACTCAGGAGTTTGATTGTCTGAATGTTTTGAGATTTTGGTAGTGGGTGTCTGAATATTCTTCTCAATTCCTTCTATAGGATTTTGTATTTCAGAAGAAATTGAAGAAGTTAATGAGGGTGTTATGCTCTCAGAATGGCTTGTGGGTAAAGATTTACTTGCCATTCATAGCTCATGCCCTCCTTCTAGCGCCAAAAATGTTGAAGTCTAGAAAATCTCTGCTTCAAACATTGGGGAAAACCACTCGGTCGGGACCTTAGGACAGCTCCTTATCCGTTTGGTATGGTGGCTCCGACTGGATTGAAAGGACCAGCTTCCTTATAACTAATGGGTTGGTGATGGGTTGATTTGGATGAGTGAAAATGAGACTAAATTGGTTGAAATAAAACTATCTAATTTAAACTAAATACTGAAAAAGAAATTCTAAAACTAACCCGGGCAATCATATGTGAATACAACTTAAAATTATTCCAATTTAACAATAACCATAAAAATGTATTAAAGTTTAATTGAAATTGTGCAGTAAAAAATAAAGATAACTCTGTTTAAGAAATTAAACAGAGTTATATTAGCATATTGTATTCATCATTGTATATCATCTACATACACTTTATGAAAGATAACATTTCAATTATACTCAAAAATGATATATAAAGAAATGTTGTGAAAAACCAAATATATATAAATGATAGCAAATTTTAAAGCGAATATCATAAGACAAAAGAAATCAATAGTGAACAGATAGAAATACCTTATCCATCTTGAAAGCTTTCAAATGAAATCTGATACTCTAATCCAGTAATTCTGATGCAAAATCAAATCCAAGGTACAAAAATGCAACACTTTAAAGATAATTCCGCATAAAATCACCAGATGTGATCCTTTATAAAATATAAGAGCCAGTGGAGTACAAAAATGTAATCTCCAAGTCAAAAATATTAAAATCCAGGACCCTTCTCTAAATGCATGAGAAGGGTTTAAATACTACTAGCTAAATCTAAAAATAGTTTATTACAAAAATTAAGGATTCGGTTTAAATGACCGTCCTTTTCCTAGGCAAAAATACAGTAAAACTAAAACTAAATCTAAAAATACAGACTATTAAGTAACTACTTATGAACTTGATCTTTAAACTTGCAGGCATCTAGCATTGTTTTGAGAAGATGTGGTTGACCGACTTCAGATTTCAACTGTCCTGAAAAGACAGAATCGGCAAGTGTAGGCGCAATCTTCTCAGCATAGCTAATGATACAATTAAGCGCACTGCATTGACTGTGCTGTTTCACTAAATATGTCCAGTAAGAATCCCAGTTTAATCTTGTCAATCCTTGGATTGATTTCGCTCTTTCTTCTGCCTTTTGTGTCCATTCTGTTTGCAATTGATGCGCCCGTGGAAGATATCCCGAAACAGTTTCTGAAATCAAATTTGCTTTGTGTAAATTCTCATTTACACAATCAGTAAGACTGCTTGCTGCTGTAGCCGATTCCTCTGCTATTTTCTCTGCTCCTCTGATTTGTGTATCCTAGTCATTGAAAAGTATTTCTTTATGGTTTTCATTAATAATTGGTGCACCAGTTTTTCGTCCTTCCTCTGTTTTTTTCCATACCAAATAACCAGTAACTTTTTCATTAATTAAATCATAATCATTTCGTAAATCTACGACATGATTAGTGATCTTATCACTTTCTTGACAAAAATAATTCCATTGCAAGATTTTTTGGCATAATACTTCTTCTTGTTGCAGTAGTTGATTGTTTAAAGAAATAGTTTCTGAAATAAACTCTGGAAGCTTAGGATCATCTTTGTGCTGATCTTGGATAATCTTTATTTGTTTCTCTTTATCAGCCAAACTTTTTTGATGTCCAATTTGCATTTCTTGAAGTTGTTGCTGTAACTTTTCAAGTTTCATTTGTGCTTCATTATTGGCCTGTACCTGTTGCAATTGCTGTTGCAGAACTTGTATCTGTTCTTCTTTTTCATTTAATAAGAGCTGTATCTCAAATGCTTTGTCAATAGTTGCGGAAGCATAAGCCCCCGTAATCTGAGATAACTTAGCAAGATTATCAGTAGGCTCTGTGATAGGATCCTTCCACAAGACATCTAATTGTTCTGCTTCAGTAGCAATTGCACCTTCTAATTTTCTCTTTTTCCTTTGCTTCTTCATTACTGCTTTATACTTCGGGCTGTAGAATACATCTAGAGGAGGAATGTCCTCTACATTAAGTACAATTTCAGAAGAGGGAGTGACAGGTATATGCTCTGTATTTGTCACATTACCGCTTATTCCTGTGTTTAAAACTTTTTTTG
>JAXQQM020066859.1:0-67029 GCA_034641835.2 Pinus albicaulis
ATGAATGTATCTATATCATGTATTTTCTCGAGTCATTTTCAAAGGTTGGATCAAGTTGGATCTTTGGGAAAAGTTTAATTCATCCACGTACATCCATATTTCAGTTTTTGGCAAAGGAAAGACCAGAGTTTTGCAGCACTTGTTGGGATCCTTGTGGCTTCTGAGTTTTGATGATGTTATTCTCATGTTATTGTAAGTTTCATTGATTTTATGTATGCCATTCCATTCTCTATGCTTCTGAATTAAACGAATGAGTAATTGAGGTAGAATTCATTGATTTGCTGGTGCTCTACCTTAGAATTTTGTTTAGTTTTTTATGTTTTCATCAATTTGGAGAGGATCCTTGCACTCTCTTTCCCTCTTCAGCTCCTCAGCAGTATTTTCCATCCATTCACTCGATCTAAGACATCAAAGCCGTTTCCTACCCTGCCCCAACTTGAACTCTATAAGATCTGGCCTCATCCCCAAGCCCGAAATTGTTTTTCCCTTGTTCCAACAAAAAACCCCTAAAAATCAAAATCAAACCCTCCTATTTGTTTATCTAGCCTAAGATCAGTTGTTATTATCGTCATCTCAAGCCCCTTTGAACATTTTTCATTGAGATTGACCCGGAGAGAGCCCTCTCCTGTCCTCGTAGGGCTAGCTACGAGGCTGAGTTTTGCTTGGTTATGTCCTCTTCCTGCCTTATTTCAAATTTTCAAGGTGGATTTGGGAACTAACACCAAGGTCGTTCGTGTTTCTTTATAAATAAATTCCAAGTTTTTTGCACTGTGATCGGGCTCTCTGTTTCAACCCGTTGGTTTTATTCCCCCATCGAATCAAATATTTCATTCATGTGTTATTTTATAGGTGTATTGTATTTCTATTAATGCATAGACAGATCGAGTGTGAGGAAGCAATTCCTCTGAACTTTGCACAGGCAAAGCTGGGATGAGAGATGAAGAAATCTAATCGGATTGCAGGCACATGAAGGATGAGCGAGAATATGAAGTTTCTAAGAAATTTGTATAGACAAAGATATGGTAGAGACCAAACACAGTAATGATGAAAAATTCTGAACAAAGTCGGAAGGAATAGCGGAGGAGTGGCACGGAGGAAAAAGTGTTGCAGAGTGGCAACAAATGAAAGGGGAAAGATCGAATAAAGAGCAGAACACTTAGAATAATTCTAAGGGAGGGACTAATGGTGTGGATTTGAATCACAGATTCAAAATTTTTAAGGTTCGACAGTAGAGATCAGTGCGGGCAGAAGGGGTGAGAAGAGCTGTGAGAAGCTGAGTGGACGGATGTGATTAGATCGTAGATTTGAAGACAATAGATGGACGGTTAAGATGAGTTGAGGAAGTGCGGACGCATTTCGGCAGGGCACAGTTTCGCATCAGTGATCGAAGAGTTTAGGAGTTAAGAGATTTCACAAGTTAAGAAAGATAACTTGTGATGCGATGGAGCAAGAGTGGGAGGACGCGATGGGGTAAGAGGTGAGAACCACGATGTGAATGAGGAGCAGCCACGTGCCAGTACTACGCTACAACACATTTCACAAGGTTTATGTGTTAACATATTTTTTAAGTGTTTAAAGTTGTAGGTAACGATTGTGATGTGTTGCGATTGGTCGGGAGAGCATGGGACCCGCCGGTAAGGAGGTCTCGCATGTATGAAAGTGTTTTGGTTATGTGCTCTATATGATAAAGAACGTTATTGATCACTTTCATGGATGTATGTTAATTAAATCCGATATTTTGTATTCTGCGGCGTAAACAAAAATGAATATATGTGGGTCCTAACCCACCAGTCCATGATTATAAGTTAATTTGCGGCTATGGCTGCATCATGTCATGTTTCTTTTGAAAATATTATGTGATTCTTATAATATTTTTATAAATAGAGAAATGTTTTTCATGCATCATTGCATTATATATATATTTTTGTTAGATAAATGTAATTTTCATGCATAAAAGGAATAACAATATTTGTGGGAAGTTTATGTATTTTCTTGAAAACAAAACACAACCACTGTGCATGGTTACTATTGAATTAGTTATCTTTGAAAAAGAATTTCCAATTCAAATATTTTTACATTTAAAAGAAAGGAAAGTGTCCATTATCTTGGAAAAAAGTGCATACAAAGATAAGTAAAGGAAAATTGCATGGTAATATAATATTTTTTTATTTGTTTTCTTGAGAATCAATAGTTTCTTCCCATGCATGAAAATAAAAAACGACAACGAGCTTGATTTCTTTAAAAATAATATGTTCTTTACCTTAACGAAAAGTACAACTACTTCATGTTGGAATTCCTTAAAATAAATATGCACAAAAACAATGACTTATGTGTTAGAGGAATATGTATCTCCATATACATAAAAGGGATAATTATTAGGCTTATGATTTCTTTTGGAAAATAATATATGTATAGGTGCATGAAACAATAGTCATGCTTATGATTTCTTTTGGAATGGAATATATGTATAAGTGCACAAAAAAATAGGCCCAACATGTAATTTCATGCAATATATATGTTAGCTTTTCCTTGGAAAGGGGCATGCATTTGCATGCATAATAATAATATCTACAATGTTGAACTCTCTTTTGGGAAGATTCTTTTGCAAAAAAAAACCATATACATTTGCATGCATAAGAAAAACATCCATTGTATTCGCTTTCTTTTACATGTTTGCATGCACCAAAAGGAATAGTTAAAGGGCTAACTTCTTTTGATAAAGTTTATGTAATTCACATGCACAAATATCATAACTGATGTGTTAGTTTCCTTTAAAGGAATGCCTAGATAGTTGTAGTGAGTTGTCTTACAAGAATGTGTGCTTATGCGAGGGGAACATTTGTTAATGTGGTATTTGTTTATAGACATGCATTGATGCTTATATGCTTATAACTAATGCATATGAGTTATTAAAGGAAACATGCCACAATATTTTATTTTCGTTTAATGAATGTACATGAATAGATGGTAAAGCACCACTAGTATAGATTTATTAATATGTTTGATTAATACTTGATTTAATCATGATATCAAAAGTTATTGACACTAACAGTTGCAGGAAAATGCTGCGACAAATAAAGATGGATTATGTTACCTTATGGAAGGCAATAAGTTAGTGGTATATGCAGATTGAAGGAATGTGGGTTGCAGGATAATCCACGGATGGTAAGAACCAGGCCCTAAAGACACAATGGTCAAGAGTTTGTGGGAAATGATGTCACGCTGATTGTAATAGCTTATAACAAGTTATGTTTAATTTAAATGACATTTCCTTGTCATGTTTTATGACAATGGTTAAGGGATGGACTCCCTTATGATCCATTGAGTGAGGGGTGAACACCCTCACGAGAATTTAATAATAAAATTAAATGTTTGGTGGTTTTCACCCTACGGGGTTTCTAGGGTATATCAGTGTTCAATGATGTGATTGCTTATTGTCTCAGTTTGATAATGTTGATTCCTTGCATGATGTAATGTTCATGATATCAAATATGTGATTAACTAATCTGGTTAAAGGAATCATGAAATGGATGTAATGTTTCATCAAAAATTGTATGTTAATATGCTATAAAAATGGTTGTTAAAAGTTATTTAACTAACTCTATGTAATGATGAAGATTTTCTCTAACGGTTAATAAGGAATCTAGAATAGTAATTTGAATAGTTACCCATGGGTAAATTCTGTAAAAAAAATCTAATTCCATGCATTTCCTGCAAGGTTACCAGGGGATGTTACAACACATTTTCCTCTTAAACATATTCTTTAAATTAATTGAAAAACAAAAGGAGTACTAAATTTTTATCTATTTATTTTTACCTCCAAACTTTATAACTTAGAAAATTCACCATCAAGCTTCTTTAATTGACAAAGAATATAATGTGTTTCCTACACAGTACAAGCAAGGAAAGCAACACTATACAATGTCATTTGGAGTTCAGATATAAATGGGTTAACTTGGTTTTCACATTAATATTTCAAAAACTAATTCATATCACGTTATGAATATTATTATGGAAACACACAAGACAACAATGATCATTAATGAGATATTTATTTTAGTAATAAGAAATAAGGTTAAGTTTGATAGTGTTAATGGAGAACTCTCTTGAACCTCTAGTTGGAATTCATGCTTAATATGTATAGGACACTTGTTTCCACACTCTCCCTTGATCACCTTGAGCGACGATTAGACTATATAGGTTATGTCAGGGCAGTTAAGGGTAACCACCCCCACCCCTATCTCAATCAAGGGCTTGGTCATTTTTCTCCTCTACCGAAATGAATCTACAACAAACTCTACTTCTTGACGGTTTCTAAATGGGATTTCCATTCTCTCTTGTAGTTATGTGAAACTCCTTCTTTACATTATTCTTAATCTCGTCTGCATTTACGGTTTCCTTAGCCTTACTGTGGTTTTGGCTTGCAGTTTCCCCAAAGGTGCTTGACTAGTCGGGAGGGTTACCTATTGGACAGTTCAGACATTTGCTTTTGCCCTGCGACATAGCCACAACTCTTAGGTATGTTGCATCCTTTATTTTCCCTTTCTTAGATTTTGGAAGCACCATGGATTCTTATAACCTTGTTTCTTCCTATGGAAGGGTTTCCCTTGTTCAGTATTAGAATCTCGTCACTCGTTTAGGTAAAGTATTTATGCTTATTTGTTTTTCTTCTTGCATTGGTTTTTTTCATAAATATCCTAGATGATGATAATTTGACAATCTCATTTTCTATTTACTGCACAGGTAAGGGATTCAGTCTCTCTTGCCATTGTTTATTTCTAAAGGTCACTCATGTTGGTTTTACGACATGCCATCCCTCATACATACTTTTCATGCTATTCCAGGTTCTTCGTGAACCTTCCATTCTTGTTACTCAAATCTTTAAAGTCACTCTTTATTTGAAGACTGTGAGCACTTTATTTTTCCTTGATTGGGGTTAAGGGTTAAAATGTATTTGAGTTATTTCCTTCATGCTTTCCATGGGTTTCTTGTAACTTGAGCGCCTCCCTTAAGGGTTTCTCTCCATAAATTTTTGAGGACTTCCTGAGTTTGACACATTTTCTTTGTAAGGGGTTTTGTATAGCTACTGGATTTCCAGAAGGGTCCTCGTATGTTTCTTTTCAAATTTATTATAAATTTATGTTTAATGAAAATCCAACCCGAACTCTAATTTAATAGTTGGGGGATACATTGACACTTATTCTTGTATTATATGGTTTTATCTTGAAAATTTCTTTCAAAAGACCTTTCATTTAATATATATTATGGTTTGGTTGTGTGTGCATGTTAATGAGTTTTGGAAATAAATTATTTCTTATACACTTAACATGCAATTTAATTTTTGAATTCATGTTTGGTGCTCTTTCCTCATATAATTATGAGTCAAGGACATGTTCTTTATTTACATAATGTTGTGTTAAATATTTGCTTTTAGTTTTGCATTAATTGCTTTAACAGTGAATTTGTTTTCATTTCTTTCTAGTTTCATATCAATTAGTAAAATTTGGTTGTGATAGTTCATTCTAATACTTCTTTGTTACCGGTTCCTTTATGGTAGGGCGGAACCTGGCCCCTTTGGGATCTGCCCATACCACTCATGGTACTTAGGTATGTATATATATATGATGATGATTGTTCATCGAGTGAAAATTTGGTTCCAATATGGGAACTAACCTGCTTCCAATATACTTGGTTGCAATAAGGATCGGTTACAAGAAGGCTTATGCTCAGTTAAAAAAATTATTGGCATTTATTATGAATAGTTTTGGTGACTGTGATTTCTTTTCTCACAACCAGTTCCCCATTCAGATTATTTACCCCAACGTATACATGTAGTTATAAGTGAGAAACTTTGCTCCGATAATTGTGAAACAGTTCATACTCTCATTCGATTTTCAGGAACACACACATCGTTATCAGTTGATCCTTCCAATTTTTATCTTTCCCTTCCTTAATCCAAAATTTTTTACCAAATGTCTCTGTTCTTTTCTTACACAAAAGAATGTTTTTTTTTAACACAGAAAGAGAATATCAAGACATATTTTAACATAGGAAGGAAATATCAAAACATTATTATTCATTCAAACAGAAAAAATATTATACTAACATCTTCTTTACACAGAAGAAACATACAATTAAAATCTCTCTTTGACATAGACATAAAATATCAAGACATCCTTCTTAATCATGGAATAGAGAAACTAAACATTTCCTTCATAAAAATACTTTCTCAAATACACAAATTTTAGTGTACTTATCTGCACAAGCCTATCAGGGATTTAATCTTGGGAAAAATACTCCTCCACCCAACTAGTTAGATTGGTGATTACGTCCAATTCCCCCCCCCTGCCCCCCACCCCCCCTTGCCCGAGCCTCTTTAATTTCCATAGTTTCTTGCAGACAATACTTGTTCTTTGACCTCAAGACTCTCATTCCAGTCAAGAACTTTTAAATATTCAAGGTTTCCATTGGCTCTTGTCCAGCTTAAGAACACCCTAAGCAGAATATCGCTTCACCTTGATGGTGTCCCACTGAATATTTTTCCTCACAAATCTTCATTGCCTTAGGCCTTTTTCTCTCCTTTCCTTCTAAGGCTCTTCTCCCAAAACTGAGATTTTATAATCTCTCATAGAGGAGGAGTATCTATCTTAATTGTTTGGAAATTAAATATTTTCATTTTTGGGTCTTCTCCCATATTTCCACAACTTAAAAATATATATTTTATTTATAAAAAAAAAGGAACAACAAAATACACTTTAACATATAATGTTATTTCCTTTGTTTTTTTGACTTTCACCTAATCTAGAATTTACAAAGTCTTGAACATAAAAGTAAATGAAAAATATTTACACAATCAGGAAGGGTATTACATCTCCCCCCCTTTTGTGAACAAGTCAGGGTATGCTTTCTGCATGATGCCCTCATCCTCCCAGGTGGCCTCTTCTAGGCTAAAGTGCCTCCATTGCACTTTAACCTGGGTGATAGTTTTCCTCTGTAATATTGTTTCTCTCCATTTGAGAATACGTAGGGGCTCTAACAAAAAATCTCTGTCTGGTTTGACCTATTCCACATCATACAATTTTTATTAGTTTATACAAATCTTCAACAATAATTATTAATTAACAAAAGAATTTATTATTAGATCCTTACCTACACATCTTATGAGTTAATAATATGTCTAGAGACATATGCATATTTCTTTAACAAAGAGACATGAAACACATTATGAATTTTTATATCACTAGGTAGTGCAAGTTGATATGCAATAGGTCTAAATATTTCAACGAAATTGTTTAGTGTCAATTATATATTATGCAAAAATAACTTGTAAACACTTCACAATAGTTTACTCCTTTCCTAGAGGTTAATATGTGTAAATAGTTTGATTAAATACCTTACATGACTTAATACTAGGGCAGTTGAGATGAGTATATCATGAAATTAACCTCTTTGCTAAGGTATTTTCCTTATATTCGGGAGGAAAAAGATGAAGTGCAACGTTTTCTGAGTACTCTACCGATGTTCATGAAGGAGAGGATTGAGTTTGACAGTCCAAAAACCATGGATGAAGAAATCTAGAAGGCTTGAATGTGTTACTAGCAGACTAAATAGAAAGGGGACACCTGTAAAAACTGGTCTCAGAAGAAAGGACAAAAGAGTTTCCATAATTTCAGAGGTAATAAATCTGCAATTTTCAGGAACTCACAGAGAAATTTTCCCAGTAAACAGTTTGGAAAGAATCGTCAAAAATCCAAATGGCAAGTAGAAAATAGGCGTACTGAAGCATCTAGTAAGCCAGAATCCAGCGAGGTACAAAATCTCCCTATGTAATTTTGGGGTTGCAAAGAAGCCCACTATTATAAGAACTATCCCCATCAATCCAGACCTGAGCAAGTTGCTAATGTTCAAGAGCAGTCTATTGTTAGGGAATTAGCTAGGAGCATGCCCAAAATCAATGAATGTTGGAAGATCGACAAGAATATTACCAACCCACCATGATTGAATTGGAATTTAAGTTATTTAATCAATTAGTATCTATTTTAGTAGATCCAAGGGCCAACTTAAGCTATGTCAGTCCTAAATTTGTAGAAAAATGCCATCTTCAAAACCAAAAATTTAAATATCTGTGGCTAGTGCAACTAGCCACTGGAATGAAAAGAAGAGTGCTTGTTAAGGTGTCATATTGTATTGTGAATGTAGACAATCAGTCAATTAAAATTGATTTAAATATTTTGTCGTTAGGATCCTATCATATGCTCATTGGGATGGATTGGCTAGACAGACATTGGTCCTTGGTAAACTATTTGTAAAAACCAACTAGTTATCTTACAAAAAGTGGGTCTAAGCAATAACTCTAGGGAGTTAAGAAGCCTATAAAGTTGTGTCCCATTACCGCCTCTCACTTGAGAAAATGTATGAGGAAAGGGTGTTTAATTTACGTTATTCAAGTAGGATATACTAATTCCAAAGACAAAACAATGACATTGGAAAAAATTCATGTGATTTAGGAATTTGTAGATGTATTCCCTGAAAGTATTCCAGGATTGAACTCGAAAATGAGAAATTAATTTTACAATTGAGTTGTTTCGTGGGGTAGCCCCTATATCAAGAGCTCCCTACTGCATGAGTATTCTTGAGTTGGCATAGCTTAAGAGAAAGCTACATGAACTACTCGACAAGGGATATATTCATCCTAGTGTGTCACTGTGGGGAGCCCTAATTTTGTTCGTTCGGGAAAAGGATGGAACCCTTAGAATTTGTATTGATTATAGGAAACTTAAAAAATTGAATATAAAGAAAAAGTATCCTTTGCCCCGAATTAAGGATCTTTTCGATCAAGGGTGATACAATTTTCTCCAAGATCGATTTGCGATTTGGTTATAATCAGATTAGAGTGAAGGATGAGGATGCCTGTAAAACAAATTTTAGAATGCGTTATCGACATTATGAATTTTTTCGTGTTTCACTTTACGCTCACCAATGCACCAACCACTTTTATGAGGCTTATGCATGGTATTTTCCATCCATATATGGATAAATTTGTTTCAATATTTATAGATGATGTCCTTATTTATTCCATGAATAATAAGGATCACGAAGAGAACCTTCGGATAGTGCTTCAAGCATTGAAGGAGCATCAACTACTTTCTAAATTTAGGAAGTGTGACTTTTATAAGGATCAGATCCAGTATCTAGGACACACCATTTTAGTAGAAGGCTTAGTTGTCGATCCAGAGAAAATATGAACTATAATGGAATGGCCTATACCCAAGACTATCACAGACATTGCCTACTCCATCACCTCTTTACAAAACAAAGGAATAATATTTCAATGGACTAAGGACTGCCAAAGAAGTTTTGAACGGTTAAAGAAATTATCGACCATTTCTCCTGTATTAAAGGTTGTTTACCCTTATAAAGAATTTGCAGTTTGTATGGATTCTTGTCAGGAGAGAGTTGGGGTTGTGTTAATGCAAGAAGGAAAGGTGGTAGTTTATGAATCACACAAGCTGAAGGAACATGAGCAGAAATATTCTGCCTATGACCTGGAACTAACTGTGGTTATCCATGCACTAAAAGTTTGAAAGCATTACCTGCTGGGAAAGAAGTTCTTATTGAAGATGGACCATATTATTTTGAAAATCTTCTTTGAGCATCCAAATCTAAAGTCCCATAAAGCTAGGTGGAGTGCATTCCTTAGTGAGTTCGAATTTGATATCAAGAATTTAAAGGGTAAATAAAATTGTGTTGTTGATGGATTAAGTAGGTGATTGCATTGTGTATATGAACTTCATTACCACCGAATAGAATTTAAATTTCTAAAATAAATTGAGGAGGCTGAAGAGATCCTGAATATGAATTCCTATGGCAGCAAGATAAGTAAGCTGAAAATTCAGAGAAACAAACTGATTATGGTATTGGGGATGATCAGTTATTAACCTTCAGGGGAAGAATAGACGTCCCTAATCAAATTGCAATTAGAAAATTGATTATGGATGAATTTCAAAGAAGTCCATATACTTCTCATATGGGCTATCAAAAAATGTTTTCAGCCATTAAAGAGAATTATTTCTGGCCAGGTATGAGAAAATATATTGTTGAATATCTAACTAAGTGCCTTGAGTGTCAATTAGTAAAAGCGGAACATTAGAATCCTGTTGGCCTCCTACAACCATTGGCCATACTTGAATGGAAATGGGAAGTTAGCACTGTCGATTTTGTAACTAGACTCCCTAAGTCCAAGAGGCATAATGACTCAATTATGGTGGTTGTTGATAAGTTCAGTAAAACAACTCACTTCATACTTGTACAATCCACCTATAAAACCACCCAAATTGCTGATATTTTTGTGAGGGAAGTGTTTCGACTGCATGGGATACCTAAAATAGTTATATTTGATATAGATGTAAATTTCACTTCAGCTTTCTGGAAATCTCTTTTCACAGGATTGGGAAATCAAGTTCAATTCAATACTACGTATTATCCTAAAATGGATGGGCGAGCTTAATGAGTAAATAAAATGTTAAAATATATGTTACGAATTTTTGGCATGCAACAACATGATAAGTGGCAATAATATTTACATTTGGTCGATTTGTCATGTAATAATAGTTATCATGAGTCATTACAAATGATCACATTCGATATTTTACATGGGAGAAAAATGTAACGCGCCTCTCAATTGGAATAGCATCGAAGATATGTTAATGCTAGGCCTGGATATGTTGATGGAAATGGAACAGATCGTCAAGAAGATGTGACAAAACTTAAAAGCCGCTCAGGATTGATTTTTTTTTTATGATGATAAAAAAGAACCTAACGATAATATTAGGTGGGAGACCATATTTACGTATGGATCAAACCAAAAATAAGTACCTCAATATGAGGTAGTTGTGCAAAAATCGGCCCTCGATTTTGTGGTCCTTTCCACATATTGGAAAGAATTGGAATGGCAGTGTATTGTTTAGCGTTACCTAGTCATATAAGATTCCATAACGCATTTCATATTTCTCTACTTAAACGATAATTGTATGACCCCAGACATATTATTCATTGGCAAGAGATTCAGGTAAGACCTTAAGGTGTGTGTGTATATATATATATATATATATATATATATATATATATATATTTGTGTGTGTGTGTGTGTGTGTGTGTGTGTGTGTGTGTGTGTGAAAATTATATAGATCTATGTTGAGTTGAATCAATAAATGTTTATGTTACAGGTTGAACCAGATGGAGAGTTCATGGTATAACCTCAGTGAATTATCGAGTGGAGAGAAAAAATATTACAGAGGCGAGCCATCATCCGGGTTAAGGAGCAGTGGAAACACTTTTTCCATGAGGAGGCTTCCCAGGAAGATGAAAAATTTATGTTGCAGGCCTATCCTGATTTCTTTAAGAAAAAAGAAAACATTAGACGATGATATGCTTCAGGGGGGAAGATTTAACACCTTCCAGTTACAATGAACCTGTAAGTAACATATGGTTAAAATTTATTATGATTGAACACTGGAACCTTAAGGCTAAGTAAGGCGTAACATAATTTCTAAATATAACACCTTGGTATAGTGCATGTTTTCATTTACTATGTTATATGAGATGGGTAAAGCTACTTCATACAAGGATAGTATAGGATTAGTTAAATTATTTCATTTCCTATTCATTAAGTTAATTCTTAAAAAAAAAAGGTAATTAGTAAATGTGTCAACCAACATATTTGGTATTTACGAGTGAGGCCCAAGAAAACAAAGAAAGATCTCAGGAAGTTGCAAGAAATAGTTATATCTCTCATGCATCCCTAGAGATGAATATCTCACTGGGAGGAGGGGAGATTGTTTTAGTTTTGGGTTTTGAGAGAATTCTTGGAGAGATGAAAATAAAGAAAGTAACTGAAGGAAATAAGGGTTGATAGTCTCCAGAGCTAGTTGGAGACCAATGAAGGCCCTGTTGAAATAAGGTAAGCCTAAACAGGAGGTCCTGATTCCGTTTGGACCCTGTTGGTATTGATCTTGCTACTGATCCATGGGCTAAATACACGAAGGGAGTTTGGACGTAATTTCCAAATTCAAGATTGGGAGGCAAAACTAGTCGAGACCCCTTTAAATATCAAAATTGTTGCATTGAAAGATAAGTAGTTTTGTTTTATGCTTAAGCCTGATCTAGCAGATAGTTATGGTTACTTGTATTAAATTTAATTATTAGTTGCAGGATAATACTCTGTGAAAAATAATGGAAAATAAGTAGTATATGCTATAAGAGACAGAATTGGTAAGAATTATTTTGCACAATTTTATTTTTAGATGAAAGCATGAACTGTGTGATAAGAATATAGCCTTGTTGTGGTCATGGTAAGTGGATAAAATTATCCAGAATGTTAACCTTAATTTTCAGTCCTTCGATAGAGCTACGGGGTGCGGATGGAAGTAAAAGAATCAGGACAAACAAAGAACAGTCTCGTACAAGTATGGAAAAAATGGGGTTTCTTGCTTAATAAATTAACTTGATAACCCCATAGTTTCAATTTCAAGAAAATAGTAGATTTATCCTTAAATAATTAACCCTTTAGCAAGTTAAACACAGTATACCAATAAAGGAAGAGGACTTGTTTGCAGTCCTGGGACGAGCTGAATAAATCTAGCAACCCAGGCCCTTGGCCGAGCTCTTCCAACGTTTACCTTCCTAGCGAAAGAACATAAAAACAATTGCAATACTTTTATTATTGCATAACCAAATATTCTTTTATAGTAAAAACTGAAAACCATGTCGAGAATCATGATACTGGAACAATTTAAGGAAACAAGACAAAGAACGAATTCACAATCATACCATTAACATCAAAAATTTTATATATGTTTAACCATAACGATGACAACACATGCATGTAAATTATATCCAAAACCATGGCTTAATGATGATATTAGAATGTTCAAAGCCCGAAAGGTTGAAATCGAGAGCGAAACTGAAACACATACAACTTATAGGAAAAAGCACAACATTCCAGTAACTATAGAGATAGAAACCCTGTCAACAAGGAGGCGTGGACTATTAGGGGAGAAACAACCCTACATCCTCTTAACAATACTTCATACATAGAAAAAAAACTCCAAAACTATTCAATAAACCATTAATTTTGTTACTGGAAGAGAAACCCTTAATGGGTGATAAGTAATTCTAAGAAGTAACTCTGTGCCGAGGGAAACAAACTCAAAATCCCGAAGAAGAGCACGAGATTCAAATTGTAAGGCATCTTTAGATGAATACAAGAATCAATGTAGGTTCAGAGTTCAGTCGGAACAAGCTTGAAGTGAAAACTAGTTATACCAACCCAAAATCATTACTTGTACACAATGTTAAAGAAGGGTGTTAAACAACTTGTGAGAAGATGATATAACAAATATAAATTGATCAAACCTCCAACACCTAGGAGAGTTTGTAACAGATAATACATGTTTCCTTCTTGGTGAGGAACGTTTCAGGGTGTCGTATGAGTATAAAACCAACACGAAAGATAATATTAAGACTATGACTTTCCCAAAGGTATTGATCACAAAACTAGGATGTGCAGTGGTGATGTGGAGGAAGCATACCTGCTCCAGTCTGAGGAATACACCATTCTTCGGAAAGAAATAATGAGAAAGTTGTGACAAAACCTGCTAGGCCCAAGTCTTCCATAATGTCAGGCCAAACCCATTACAATGGACAACAAAATAAGTTAAGGGTATATCCACAACTATAAGGGTAGGTCTGACCATGTCAGAAATGAGGTAGAGGGTGAAACCATCGTCCACGAGAGCTTGAAGCGGGCCAGACAAGAATGAAAACCTAATCCACCATAAAACCGATTTGTTACCAAAACCTATCTCTGGAAACATAGGACTATCTGGTTCCATCCAAGAATGATTAAGGGTCAAGATTGTGCCACCTGTTATCGGGACAACTGTGTCCAGAAAGTTTAGTGAGAGAAATCCAAGGTGCAAGTTGTTAACCTTACCACGGATAGTTGTACAACCATTAGTGCAGATGGGACAAACATTAACCTCAAGACATACGCGTGGGCATTGCGAACTAGAAATTGTTTATTGTTTATGCAAAAACAAATTGTAAACACTTTGCAATAGTTTAATCCTTGCCTCAATGTGTAAATAGTTTGATTAAAAACCTTATGATGGAACAATGTTAAGATTCCTCTATAATAAAAACCTTCCATAACATAGTTTAATAAGGTGTTGAGTATGGTTTATGATTTTGTAAATGTAATATAGATGATTATGGTAATGAGTAGGGTGAGTTTGGTAACAAGTGAATTTAATTTTTACTATAAATATTTTATTAATTCATTAAATATGGTAGTGATGGTTACAATACCAATACATTTTTCTTTAACATGGAGATAAAATATCAAGACACCTTTCTTAATTACAGAATAAAGATAGTAAATATTTCCTTCGGAATGGTACTTTCTCAAATCTATAACTTCAATTGTCCTTATCTACATAATCCTATCAAGGAATTAATCTCCCAACCACTTACCACTGTGATTTGCGCTTATGTCCAATACCTCCAATTCTCTCCCAAATCTTCTTTAATTCCCAAATATGCTACTAGAAACTTCTTGTTCTTTGACCTAAAGACTCTCAGTTCGGTCATTAACTTTTAAAACTTCATGGTTTCCACTATCATGGAATTAATCTCCCAACCATGAGATTTGTGTTTATGTCCAATACGTTCAATTCTCTCCCAAAGCTTCTTTAATTTCCAAATATGCTACCAGAAGCTTCATGTTTTTTGACCTAAAGACTCTTAGTCCAGTCATTAACTTTTAAAACTTCAAGGTTTCCACTAGCTCGTGACTCTTAGTCCAGTCAATAATTTTTAAAGCTTTAGTGTTTTCACTAGCTCCTATCAATATCAAGAACACCCTAACCAAAATCTTATCTTGCTTCACTTTAGAGGCATCACACTCAAGGTTTTTCCCGCTCCTTCTTCATTAGCTTGGGCCTTTTTCTCTTCTTTCCTTCTTAAATTCTTCTTCCAAAACTGAGATGTTTTGATCTTTTAGGGTTTTCCTTTTTGAGTCTTCTCCCATAATTCCATGACTTAACATACATAATATATATATATATATATACACACACTTTAACATCTATTTTTTTGTTTTTTTTGGCTTTGATGTAATCTAGAATTTACCAAGTCTTAAACATAAAAATAAATGACAAATATTTACACAGTCACTAAGATATTTATAGATGTCCACTCTATATAGTGGTAATAAAAACATGGCATTATTGTTTGAATATTTTAAAGTAAATTAATTTTAAATTTGGATTGATTTTTTGGAATATTTTAAAGTAAATTAATTTTGAATTTGGATTAATAATTTTAAATTTTTTAAGTTGGAAATGATTTCACAATCATTTTTAATCTATTATTAAAAGTAAAAAGAACTTGAAAAAGAAATTGTATATTTTAATGTTGAAGCTAAGATACTATAAGGAGGTGATCAACCCCACCCTTGATAATCAGAATTATCTCTTTATGCTTACCAACACTAAGAAGAAAATGAACATCCCTAGGATAAGAACTAATTCTCATGAGCTTCAGAGTGAGATAGGGGGGTGGTTTATTCCCAAGAATCCCACACACTACAACTAATTCTCACGAATTATCTCTTTATGCTTACCAGCACTAAGAAGAAAATGAACATCACTAGGATAATAACTATTTCTCATGAGCTTCGGAGTGAGATAGTGGGGTGGTCTATTACCAAGACTCCCTTGGATGAGAACTAATTCTCATGAGCTTTAGAGTGAGATAGGGGGGTGAGCTATTCCTAAGACTCCCTCGGACTATAAAATCTGTCAAATTTGTGATGCTAAGAAGGTGGAAGATGAAAAACACTTCCTTTTAGATTGGTCGGCTCTTGTCCATATCCTCTCTCAATTCCCTATCATTAGTCACACCTCCAATTTTCTTGACTTATAAATCCAACCCAACTATAGCGATCAACGCTTCTTTCCCTTCTCCTTGTTCACACAAACAAGATTTTGAAGAATGACAATTACGATCTTCTTTTCTTGAGATATGATAAACCATATTAATCTTAGTAGATGTTAATCATCATCATTATCATTAATCTCAATTAATATCCTAACTTAAAATCCGATAAAAATCTGATAAAATCATCATTAACTTAGATATTTTATTTAAGACATTTCTTTTAAATATTTTTATCATCTCAAATGATTTCATATCCTATAAAAACAAATAGTAAATATAAAAGTTCTCGATTGTTCACATGTTCTCAAAATATTGTTAACAAATTTGCATTTAATATATAATAATGTCTTACTATAAATATTATAAATAATTATAAATACGTTAAGGGTATAATAATTGTATATTTCATATATATTTTAATTTTTTAATAAAATAATATATTAAAAAATATCAGTTCAGTTATATTTATAAATTAATATTAATGTACAAACATGTAAGGAGGATATCCTGGCACGATGGCTTAAAGGCATGTAGCCAAAGAGCCATTGCATATATTTTTATTTTTATGTATATTTGAAAAATAAAAAATATATTATTCTTTTACATTTTTATATAATAATTTGTATTATGTTTTTAGTTTGATGATTAAATATTAATATTAGTATATTGTTTTTTTTTTATCTATAATTAATATACTTTGATATTCATTTATATGAGGCTTACAATTTTAGCTAACTATATCACAAAAAAATCCATTAACAATAACTATATAATTTATATTAAAACAAATTTAAGATAAAAATATACAAAGTTCTATCTAAAAGGGAAAAGATGCAGTATATTTATAAAAGACAAGAAAATCTCTTACACCTCTCTGAGATAGCTCCTAAAAAATTTTGGAGGCAGATTATAACTAGAAGAACTAAAAATAATAATAAAATTGCTTTACACGATTGGAATTCCTATCTTAAAAAACTTTATGAATTCCAAATGTCATTGATAACTTTGAAACCCTGCTCGCAACAGGGGAAGTTTTCTCATTAGAAAACATATATTTTGGGATTAAGCGCTTGGAAAATGCAACAGATAAGGACATGTTGTGCTATACAACAACCCCCATTTATTTTCAACAAATGGGGACCCTTTAAAAATGAATAGGAAATTTAATTGTTTGATTTTATTTTAGCCTAAGCCAAAAATTTAGGAAATAAACTTCTTTTCCTTTCCACTTTCATTTTTTAGCATGCATCACAAATCGCATAGCTTACAAGCTTAAACAACTTGAAACATATTAATTATTGCGAGCTGCGATATGCGCTAAACCTTTCTGAAGTCATATAAAACTCCCATTACAAAAGCTTTAAACACCTCTATAAAATTTAATCGCATCATGTCTTGTAAAACGATCAACTTATAACAATTCGGTAAGAGTTGTGATTAAACGGACCCGACGAATCAATAAAGAAACAAACATAAAACTTCAATTGTCTAATAAAGTGCATCGGCATGATTATTTAAGCACACTTTGCATTTCGCAGCAAATAACTAAATGCAAGTTTCATTACCATATAGAAATTGCGATGTGCGATTTGTGCAAATCGCATTTCGTGAAATTTATCGGTAATATAACTAATAGAAATAGTCTTGAGTTTCCATATGTGATAATTGATAGTTATTGCTCAAGTGTGTGAAATTATTCATATCTAATCAACCAGATATAAGATCTAATGTCTTAAATTGATCAATAGACATTTCACGTAAAGGTGTGTAAGAGATTTGATTGAAAGAATTATCGGTAATTAACGGCATTTAATAGAAGTAAGCTTTGAAATATTCATATCTACTTCAAGCATGTTTTGAATGATTGAACGTCATATTTGTGATTATATCGATTTGATTCTATCATTCTCTCTATTCTCTCTATTTTTAAAGTTTGCTCTATTCGCTTGAATTCAGGGAACCACTTAACAGAGCAAGGATAATAGAGATGAGCAAGAAAGGCAAGGAAATTGCACAAGCATCATCTACTGAAGACTCAGATATGTCTCCCCTATTCTCATATACCACCTGCAACAAGGATTGCGTCAGTTCCTCATGGGAGGCAATGTATCAATTCTTCGAGAATGAAAATCCAAGGTTAATAATCAAAGTTGCTACAACAGACGCATCAATTCCTTCAAACCCGATCTATTTTGACGTTGCATGCTCATTCACCCATAAGATAGTAGCAAGGCCAAAGATTCTCCCCTATACAGATATGGTTAAGTGGGTAATTGACCACTTGAACATAAAAGATGGGAAATTTAAGGATTCAAAGGGAGAAAATTTCGATTCATTAAGGGCAGAAGATTTGAGGACAATGTATCACTTACCCACCCCGCAGGAAAACTATGATAAAGCTTTTGTTCAAAGCTTCAGAACAAAAAATATAGATCTGATGAAAGTTATAAAAGAATGGAAGGATGACCAAGGCAAGCTTAAACAGGACAAACATGGTACGTACCTGAGAGCACAAATTCCTTCCCCTTATGGCTATGCTACCAGTATGTTGTGTAGATTATTTGCAAAGCCTGATACTACTATGTTTTCTACATATTGGGTTCCATTAATTGATGCAATATTCAATTCCTTAATTCCGAATTGGGAAAATATCATATCTGATAATTTAGCTAGAAATATCATGGAGTATAGGAGTAAAATAAGTGTTTCCTCTAGGGAAATACCCCCCCTTTTACATGAGTGCCTATGTCATGGGCACAATTTTATTTTCTTCGAGTTTTCCTACCATGGGATGGAAATGGACGACCCAAGAACCTACTCCAATTCACATTTACCACAAAGTACTTTGGGAATCAGATTTTCTTCTACATTTTTACAAAATTTTCCATAGAGTCATACTGCCTATGCACCAGATTATATTTAACGAGAAAGCCCCCAAAATTTCCAAAGAGGCTAGTACAGACATTTTTCTCGTTGCCAGATGGTTTGCTGAAGAAAGTTTCACCTATGTCATAGTTTTCTGGAGTTACGCTTCTCCCCACGTCCTGCCATATTATGTTCCTGACAAGCTACTTGCTAGAGAGATTGCTTACCAGCTTGTGGTAAATGGTATTTCGAAACAACTTAAAAATGCTAAAAAGGCCATTTGGCCTAATTTCCCTTTAAAATGCGGTACTTTTGCACTTTTTGATAATGTTTATGCCTTCAAGGAAGTTTCAAATGTTAATTTGTTGAATTTGGTTGTAATGCCAAATTAGCCATATGACCCCAATGATGTGATTAAAAATTACATCACAGAGCTCAAAGTAAAGCCTTTTGTGAAAGAGATAGATATATTTGATGATTTCTTTCAAGGTATTGAAAAGTTTTCAAATGTACTAAAGTTTGCATCGAGTCAACTCAATCAAGATAAATTGGAAGCCTTCCAAGCATACAGAAACAAGGGACTGGAAAGGATTCCTCTAGATTTATTGACTATTGAAGATGTCAACAGACTGAATCCAAGTATTAGCTTGGATAATGAAGCTAAATACATATCTAAAGATGAGTCAGGGAAATCAAAACATCAATTTCAGAATTCAGATCATTCTCATAATGAATCCAGAAATAGAAATGAGAACCCAGAAAAGGTAATTAATCAAGTAATCAAAGAGATTTAGATGCAAGATAAAGGAGGAATTAATAGAACTTAATCATCTTCCCAATAATTTCGACACAACCAAAATACACCTAATCAATCAGAAAAATCTAATCCAAAGGATTTGAAGAGTGAATGGGATAATTTTTCTAAGGCACAGCAAATGCCTCAAACAAATCCTAATACTGATCAATCTAACAATTTTCAGACACTAGAACATTCTCAAAAATTAGTGGAAATTGTTACTTCACAACAACAAGTTTCTGAAACTCATGATCGAGAGATCATTCTGGCCTACCCTAAAGAACAGATAGTTTTACAAATTGAGGAAATCCCTTCACTCGATGTATTTTACGTTCCTAATCATAAGGTTATAGTTAAGAGAAGAAAAAGAATAATAATATATGATACGATCTCAAGTCTTACAAATGAATTTGTTGACGCTTTATGGAAGGATCCTCTAGCTGATCCTACTGAACATTTAACCAAGCTATCATAGTTTGCAGGGGCATATGCTACTGCCACTATTGATAAGGCCACTGAAGTTCAAATGTAAATGAAGTAGAGAGAAGACAAAATACAAGATTTAGAACGAATTTTAGAGAAATAAAACTCTAACTCCAACAAGAAAATAGAGTTGAAAATATCTCAGTTTCAAAAAGATGTTGAAAGATTAAATTTGCAGCATCAAGTACAACTTATAGAAAAGAAAACGCAATTGGAAGCAATAATAAACAAATTACAAAGCCAGCCACTTCTAGAGCAATTCAAAAGGTAAGCATTGGCTATGAATGTTAAACTAAAGCAGCAACAAGAAGTATTTTGCTAACAAGCTTCTATTACTAGCTCTTATTATGATTCAAGTGAAATACGGATCCTGCAAGTGGCTATCTAGAAACTTGAGTGTGATAAGATTGAGAAGAAAATCAATGAACACATTCAATGGAAAGCATGAGACTCAGGAAAGGAAGTTGATCTACCCCAGGTAGATAAATTTCACAAGGAAATCTTATTTAAGGATTGGAAAGCATAGATAAGGCAAGCAGACAAAGCAGTAGAAAAATCATCAAGGTTAACAAAGGAAATTACTGAATCTGTATTGTGAACAACTTTTGAAAGCAAAGCTTATCAAAGAGTCCACATATGAAGTACTCCCATAAATCAAGCAGTTGGAAACACAATGGAAACAAAGGACAAAAATGCAAGAAGAAATGATTAAAAAAAGTAAATAATTTTGATCACGAAAATTATTGGAATTTTTTGATCAAACCTTATCATCCGTATCAAACCGTGCAGTGTTTAACTGATTCAACAAAAAGATCACAACCAACACTCTCAAATGCAGTATTCAAGGGACAGTTCAGATCGAGAATTTTGCAGCCAGCTTAGCTCAAACCCATGCTAGATATTTTTCAACTTTGGGATCAAATCCAAATGAAAGATTAGAATTCATAGTTATATTGTTACTTTATTTTCCTAGATTGTAGTTAAAGTTTTTCTTACGAGATGGTTGTTTGAAACCTCCTCTATTTTTATGTAATAATCTATTTTTAAACATATTTAGTTTAGTATTTAAACTCCTCTCGTGAATTTAGAGAAGGGTCCAAAAAATTGTCAAAAAAATTTGCAAAGAATGCACTTTTGTAAGTTTGTAAATGCTTTGATGGATTATGGAACACAGTCTATTATCTTTTGACATTTGAAGCTGTTTAACTGATGTTGCACTATTGTACTCTTTAAATTGTTTGAAAGTGAAGAGAATCATAAAATCTACTATCTGTTTATATGAGTAGGACTTCATAGATATGGTACTTCTATTCACTTGTATTAATATTTTCTTTCTAGATTAACGGTTATATTTTTATTTGCATTATATATTTTGAACATCATCATAAATGAATGTTAAATGCACTTCTGTACTAATATTTGTCTATGATTTCTTATCTAATATATAATCACACACATGAATGCGATATACTTTTCACAATTCTTTTAATCAAAATATTTTTTCAAAAGAATCATCTTTACATAATTTTCATCTCTTTCAACTATTAAATAATATTCATTACTAATAGTTGGAGGATATCTATTTAGATCGCATAAAGGAAGAAACACCCTGGGTATATAGTAGAATAGATAGCGTGTTAGATAAATGCATGTGATAGATTAAAATAATTTCCCATTGCATGTTATATAAACAAAACAAATCCCAAATCATCCTTATTGGGAATCTGGTCCCTTCATCCCCAGTAAGAGCCACCACACCAAATGGAAAAGTACTTGCTCTAAGGTCTGGACTGTGTGGTTTTCCCCCATGTTGTGGCAACAGAATTCCGAGGCCTCAACAGGACATTGAAGGTTACCAAGCAGAAATCTTGAAAATTGGAGGTCATGTCCTTATCCCTCACATCCACAAGCTTTTCAATCAAGTTTCCAAGCAAGGATTCCCTAAACCATGGACTCAAAGCCTCATTATTCCTATTTTTAAAAGTGGGGATACAAATAACCCCTCTAATTATCAGAGAATTATGATTATCCTTCCCTTAGCCAATTTATATGGTATTATTTTGGAATATAAGATAAGCATATGGCTTGAAAGAAGGTAAGCGGGCTAAAGGCCAAGCGGGTTTTAGAAGGCACCACTCAACAACGGACCACCTCATTACACTTAGGATCATTGTGGAGGAATGTCATAATGATAAATCCAATCTCTTTTATTTCTTTGTGGACTTTAGAAAGGCTTTCGATACGGTACCTAGAAATAACCTATGGAATAGATTAGAAGAGCTAAAGGTTCCTTTCGAGTTGAGAGCGGGCACTATAAGGTTATACGAGAATGTAATTGGCAAGTTTAAGAGCAATGAGGGGTGGTCAAAAGATATTAAGTGTAATATCGGAGTTAAACAAGGTTTCCTCCTCTCCCCTACCCTATTTGGCATTTGCATCAACAAGCTAAAAGGTTTTTTAGAGGAAGCAGGTTGTGCTGGCACGATCTTAGCTGGAATAGTCATCATCCTTCTTCTCTATGCTGCCGATATTGTTCTTCTGGCAAAGTGCCCATCTGATCTTGATAAGCAATTGAGATTTCTTAAGGATTTATGCTCTACCATGGGTATGACTGTTAACACTGACAAAAAAAAATATATATATATTATCAAATCCAAGAAGGACACTTACGCTAATTTTGTATATGAAAATAACAACTTAGAGGAAGTGTCTTCTTACAAGTACCTAGGAATTTATATTTATCACAAGCACAACTGGAACAATAACATTGAGAAAAGGATCAATGGAGGGTGGAAAGCTTATTTCGGTCTTGAAAAGAATTGTAAAGCAGCAAACGTTGTGATGTGGGATAAAAAGCAACTCCTCTTTGAAAATTTAATCACTCCTATTATCTTGTATGGATGTGAGGTTTGGGGTTGCAGCATCTGTAGAATCCTGGAGAAAGATAGAGCAAATCCAGAAGTGTTTTATAACATATAACCTCAAAAGTAAAAGCAATATACCCTATCATATTCTTCTTATAGAAGTGGGTCTATCCCCTATTGAGAGCCTAGCTATGACTAGGCTCCTGTTGTACAAGCACAAAATCAATAACATGGGAGACCATAGACTTCCTAAGATAGCTTTAAATTCCAGCCAAAACCAACTAAGGCTCAAGTGAGGTTGGTATAAAGATACCAAGGCTTGGTTAACAATTGGGAGATCGATGGAAATGTTGCATTGCAAAATATTAATAACATTAAAAATATTTTTACTTCTAAGTTTAAAGAGAAAATGTGGTGTGGGAAATTTTAGAGGCTAAAAGAAAATTAAGATATTATAAGGAGGTCATCAACCCTATTCTAGAAAATCAAAAGTATCTCTCTGTTTTAACTAGCTCAAAGAAAAAAATTTATATACCCAAGATAAGAACGGATTCTCATGAGCTCCATAGCGAAACAAGTTGTTGGGTTGTTCCTAAAACACCATGGGTGGAAAGGATCTACCATCTCTGTGAGAATATGAACATTGAGGATGAAAATCACTTCCTCTTATAGTGCTTTGCATACACACACATTAGATCTCAGTTCCATAACCTTTGTTACAATACCGACCTTCCTAGCCTTTTAACATGTCAAAATTATAGTGAGCTCGGGACACTTCTCTCCAAGCTCTTTAAGCATAGGAGTACAATTGTAAAATAAACTAAATAATTACTTTTTTTGGTCCAATAGACCAAAGTTTAGTCTTAATGGACGTTAACAATCATCATCGTCATCATTTAAGTTTTCATGATTTATTAATTAAATATAATAATAAAATATTAATGTAACAAACCTTATTCGTTAAATAAATAAAAATGCTTCTTTTGGAAATATATTTTTAAATGTAGATTTTGTGGTTTTTGTTTAATTATTAAAAGAATTATAGATATTTATTTTCCATAAAAGATTCATGAAATATTTTTAAGTAGTAATTAGCATAAAAGGTTTAATAATTTATCTAAAAGTATTATTGAATTCTTATTATCTGTATTTTTTTTTTTTTTTTTTCATAAATTTATCTTGCTGCACATTTTTTAAATTAAAAATATTAAACTCATATAATAATAATAATAATTTTATGATTTTCTTTAATTTTAGTAAAATAAAATATACAATAAAATAATTGTTACACAGTTAAACTAAAATAATAATAATAATAATCATTTTATGATTTTCTTTAAGTTTTGTAAAATAAAATGTACCATAAAATAAGTGTTTTGATTATGAATGGATGCTTATTAAAGCTTAATATATAAGTGACAGATTTTACATGATTTGCCGTGAATATAGAAAAAAAAAAGCGTGCACGTTATATTGAGATGAAGACATGGATGACTTCTGTTACTGCAAAAGGATCTTTTTTAAGGCTTGTACTACACAGATTGTCATTTGCCATGATTTGCCGTGAGTAATAGAAAAAATGAAAGCGTGCACGTTATATTGAGATGAAGACCTGAATGATTTCTGTTGGACTGCAAAAGGATCTTTTTTTAAGGGTTGTACTTTACAGATTGTCATTTGCCACTGCAAGCGATTGAATTAATTATATGCTGTTCCAGCGTCAGGGCTTTTATGTTTCTATGTTTTTAAGTACTTTATAGGGGAGATGTCGTAATGCAGTGTTTTCACGATCCTGTACTCAGCTTATGGAGATGTTGTAATGCAGTCGGAGAGTTAGAGGATTAGAGTTAGAGAAAGAATTAGGATATGGTAATCATAATGGTAATCATAATGGAAGGTTTAGGATATATATATTTTCGTAAGACTAATTTTTATTATATAGTATAAAATTGTATATTTAAGTTTAGTGATTACGGTTGTTGAATTAGTCAACTTTGGTTGGAAAGAGATAATTCAACAATTTAAAAATGGAATTGTTTATTGGGGGAAACCAGCTCATAGAGAGTTTCACAAAACATGGAGAGAGTTGCCTCTAATAGGGAACCAACTATTAACAAAAATCCAAAAAACAAAGTTTGTTGTGTAGAAGAAAAGTAAGCATAGAAACTATAGCAAGGCATGCAAGTACTAGAGAAAGAGGAGCTAAGGCGCTACTGATGTTGGTCCTTTGTATCTTGGTGTCGCGTATGAGGAGGTTCTTCCACAATGTAGCATCCATAATCAGAGAGGCCTTACTCCTTCTTGGAGAGCTGAGGGGCCAAGTCCGGAGTAGGAATGGAGCATGCACCATGTCTTCCGCATTGTCAGGTTGACTAGCGCCTTCAGCAGAGCTACTACCCCCACTGTCAAAGGTTTCCTCCATGCTTTTGACAGGAAGAGCCATCATTTTCCTGGGCAACAAGAGGATGAGCGAGAGAGATTGGACTTCCGCGACCTCTTTTTAGAAACATAGCCATAATTGCTTTGTTGTGCCTCTGGAATTCGAATTGAGAGATGTGCTGAAAGGACCTGGGGATCAGAGACCTCTAGTGCGTCCATAGCCACCGAGAAGGCCACAGTGCGCTCCGCCCTGATTGGAATTGGTGGGCCAGAGGGAGAACCTCTACCACCTCCCCTACGACAACGCATATGGTGGTCGTGAGGCATAACTTCAGTGGAGTACTAGGGATGCAAAGGAGGGAAAAAATGAGTAGAGGGAGATAAATGTGCAATGGAAAAATGAGCAGCAACATGAAATGGATGAGCAATGGGTTGATGAACGACATCGTGAAGGGTGGAAGCACAACAGTGACAAGCGGAGCAGAGAGCAAGAGCTTGCAGAGCAAGCTTGAGAGAGAAACGGAGGGAGGCGCGAGAAGAATGCGGGGTGGAGACCACTCAATTGCCCATAAAAATCCAGTGAACGATGCATTGTGGATGAGGCGAGAGTGAATGCACAATACACTAGAATAAATGCCCAAGAGTGAATGAGGCCATCAACCAACGCAACATATTTATGGCTCTGATGCTTGAGGCAGGTGCAGCCTCGTGGTGAGGCCTTCTGCATGACAGCGAACATGCTAGGTCGCCTTCCAACAAGGCACATCTAATCACCCCCATCTGGGTAATATTTTTTTATATTTTAAATGATATATATTTTTATATTTTATTTTATTTTATTATATATTAAATGGTTTTATTTTTAATTTGATTGATTTATAAATGTAAAAATTATTTTCAATAAGTTTTTTTAAAGCATTTCCTGATTTGAAGTCATTAGATCAATTCTTTATTTTCATCTGGCTGAGATGTTGGACAAGATGTTGGACATGATAAACAAGTCTTGCCGAACTCACAAAAAATTCCACTGAGTCTTGGATAGAATCGCGGTGATATATTGGACATGATGAAGATGGACATGCTGTGTGTGTGTGTGTAAAGCTTATAGATCTATGTTGAGTTGACTCAATAAATGTTTATGTTACAGGTTCAACCAAATGGAGAGTTCATGGTATAACCTTCGTGAATTCTCAAGCGGAGAGAAACAATATTACAGAGGCGAACCATCACCCAGGTTAAGGTGTAGTGGAAACACTTTGTCTATGAGGAGGCTACTTGGGAAGATGAAAAATTTATGCTGCGGGCCTATCCCGATTTGTTTAAGAAAGAAGAAAACATTAAGGATGATGATATGCTTCAGGGGGGAAGATGTAACACCCTCCAGTTACAATGAACTTGTAAGTAATGTATGGTTAAACTTTGTTATGATTGAACACTGGAACCTTAAGGCTAAGTAAGGCCTAACATAATTTCTAAATATAAAACCTTGGTATAGTGCATTTTTTCATTTACTACGCTATATGAGATGGGTAAAGATGCTTCATACAAGGATAGTATAGGATCAGTTAAATTATTTCATTTCCTAGTCATTAAGTTATATATATATATATATATATATATATATATATATATATATATATATAGTAAATGTGTCAACCAACATATTTGGTATTTACGTGTGAGGCCCAAGAAAACAAAGAAATATCTTGGGTAGTTGCAAGAAATAGTTATATCTCTGATGCATCCCTAGAGATGAATATCTCAGTGGGAGGAGGGGAGATTGTTTTAGTTTTGTGTTTTGAGAGAATTCTTGGGGAGATGAAAAGAAAGAAAGTAACTGAAGGAAATAAGGGTTGATAGTCTCCAGAGTTAGTTGGAGACCAATGAAGGCCCTGTTGAAATAAGGTCAAACTAGACAGGAGGTCTTGAGGAAGTTTGGACCATGTTGGTATTGATCTTGCTTCTGATCCATGGGTTGAATGCATGAGGGGAGTTTGGACGTGATTTCTGGATTCAATATTGGGAGGAAAAAACGATCAAGACCCCTTTAAATATCAAATTTTTTGCATTGACAGATAAGTAGTTTTGTTGTATGCTTAAGCCTGATCTAGTAGATACTTATGGTTACTTGTATTAAATTTAATTATTAGTTGCAGGATAATACTCTGTGCAAAATAATAGCAAATAAATAGTATATGCTATAAGAGACTGAACTGGTAAGAATTATTTTACACAATTTTATTTTTAGATGAAAGCATGAACTGTGTGATAAGAATCTAGCCTTGTTGTGGTCATGGTAAGTGGATAAAATACTCCAAAATGTTAACCTTAATTTCCAATCCTTTGATAGAGCTACAGGGCGGGGATGGAAGTAAAAGAATTAGGACAAACAAATAATAGTCTCATAAAAGTAAGGAAAAAAGCGGGTTTCTTGCTTGATAAATTAACCTGTTAACCCCATAGTCTCAATTTCAAGAACAAAGTAGATTTATCCTTAAAGAAGGAACCCTTTAGCAAATTAAACACAGTAGACCAATAAAGGAAGGGGACCCGTTTGGAGTCCTGGGACGAGCTGAATAAATCTAGCAACGTAGGCCCTTGGTCAAGTTCTTCCAGCATTTACCTTCCTAGTGAAAGAACATAAAAACAATTGTAATACTTTTATTGTTGCATAACCGAAGATTATTTTAATGCAAAAACCGAAAACCATGCTGAGAATCATGATACTGGAACAATTTAAGGAAACAAGACAAAAGAAAGAATTCACAATCATAGCATTAACATCAAGAAATTTACTTATGTTTAACCATAACAATGACAACACATGCATGTAAATTATATCCAAAACCATGGCATAATGATAATATTTAGAATGTTTAGAGCCCGCAAGGCTGAAATCGAGAGCGAAACTGAAACACATACAACTTTTATGAAAAAGCACAACATTCTAGTAACTATAGAGACAGAAACCCTGTCAACAAGGAGGCCTGGACTATTAGGGGAGAAGCAAGCCCTAAATCCTCTTAACAATACTTCATACATAGAAAACAAACTCCAAAACTATTCAATAAACCATTAATTCCGTTACTGGAAGAGAAACTCTTAATGGGTGATAAGTAATTCTATGGAATAACTCTGTGCCAAGGGAAACAAACTCAAAATCTCGAATAAGAACACGAGATTCAAATTGTAAGGCACTTGTAGATGAAGACAAGAATCAATGCAGGTTTAGAGTTCGGTCAGAACAAGCTTGAAGCGAAAACTAGTTATACCAACCCAAAATCATTACTTGTACATAGTGTTAAAGAAGGGTGTTAAATGACTTGTGAGAAGATGATAGAACAAATATAAATTGATCAAACCGCCAACACCTAGGAACGTTTGTAACAAATAATACATGGTTCCTTCTTGGTGAGGAACGTTTCAGGGTGTCATCTGAGTATAAAACCAACACAGAAGATAATATAAGACTATGCCTTTCCCAAAGTTATTGAGCACAAAACTGGGATGTCTAGTCGTGACGTGGAGGAAGCATACCTGCTCCACTCTGAGGATTACACCATTCTTCGGAAAGAAACAATTAGAAAGTTGCAACAAAACCTGCTAGGCCCAAGTCTTCCATAATGTTAGGTCAAGCCCATTACAATGGACAACAAAATAAGTTAAGGGTATATCCACAGCTAGAAGGGTAGGTCTCACCATGTCAGAAATGAACTACAGGGTAAAACCATCGTCCGCAAGAGCTCGAAGTGGACCAGACAAGAATGACAACGTAATCCACCACAAAACCGGTTCGTTACCAAAACCTATCTTTAGAAGCGTAGGACCATCTGGTTCCGTCCAAGAATGATTAAGGGTCAAGATTATGCCACCTATTGTCGGGACAAATGTGTCCAGAGAGTTCAGCGAGAGAAATCTAAGAAGCAAGTTGTTAACCTTACCACAGATAGTTGTACAACCATTAGTGCAGACGGGACAAACATTAACCTCAAGACATACGCGTGGGCATTGCGAATTGGAAATTGTTTAGTGTTTATGCAAAAACAACTTGTAAACACTTTGCAATAGTTTAATCCTTGCCTTAATGTGTAAATAGTTTGATTAAAAACCTTATGATGGAACAATGTTAAGATTCCTCTATAATAAAAACCTTCCATAACATAGTTTAATAAGGTGTTGAGTATGGTTTACGATTTTGTAAATGTAATATAGTTGATTATGGTAATAAGTAGGGTGAGTTTGTTAACAAGTGAATTTAATTTTTACTATAAATATTTTATTAATTCATTAAATATGGTAGTGATGGTTACAATACCAATACGTTTGTCTTTAACATAGAGATAAAATATCAAGACACCTTTCTTAATTACAAAATAAAGATAGTAAATGTTTCCTTCGGAATGGTACTTTCTCAAATCTATAACTTTAAGTGTCCTTATCTACATAATCCTATCAGGGAATTAATCTCCCAACCACTTACCACTGACATTTGTGCTTATGTCCAATACCTCAAATTCGCTCCCAAATCTTCTTTAATTCCCAAAGATGCTACCAGACACTTCTTGTTCTTTGACCTAAAGACTCTCAGTTTGGTCATTAACTTTTAAAACTTCATGGTTTCCACTATCATGGAATTAATCTCCCAACCATGAGATTTGGGTTTATGTCCAATACGTTCAATTCTCTCCCAAAGCTTCTTTAATTTCCAAAGATGCTACCAGAAGCTTCATGTTTTTTGACCTAAAGACTCTTAGTCCAGTCATTAACTTTTAAAACTTCAAGGTTTCCACTAGCTCGTGACTCTTAGTCCAGTCAATAATTTTTAAAGCTTTAGTGTTTTCACTAGCTCCTATCAATATCAAGAACACCCTAACCAAAATCTTATCTTGCTTCACTTTAGAGGCATCACACTCAAGGTTTTTCCCGCTCCTTCTTCATTAGCTTGGGCCTTTTTCTCTTCTTTCCTTCTTAAATTCTTCTCTCAAAACTGAGATGTTTTGATCTTTTAGGATTTTCCTTTTTGATTCTTCTCCCATAATTCTATGAATTAACCAAAATAAATAAATATATATATATAAAATACACTTTTACATCTAAAAATTATTAGTATTTTTTTTTGGCTTTCATGTATTCTAGAATTTACCAAGTCTTGAACATAAACGTAAATGACAAATATTTACATGGTCAGTAAGATAGTTATAGATGTCCACTCTATATAGTGTAATACAAACATGGCATTATTGTTGGAATATTTTAAAGTGAATTAATTTTAGATTTAGATTGATTTTTTGGAATATTTTAAAGTAAATTAATTTTGAATTTGGATTAATAATTTTAAATTTTTTAAGTTGGAAATTATTTCACAATCATTTTTAATCTATTATTAAAAGTAAAAAGAACTTGAAAAAGAAATTGTATATTTTAATATTGAAGCTAAAATACTATCAGGAGGTGATTAGCCCCACCCTTGATAATCATAATTATCTCTTTATGCTTACTGGCACGAAGAAGAAAATGAGCATCTCTAGGATAAGAAATAATTCTCATGAGGTTCAGAGTGATATAGGGGGGTGGTCTATTCCAAAGACTCCCTCGGACTAGAACTAATTCTCATGAATTATCTCTCTATGCTTACCAGCACTAAGAAGAAAATGAACATCGCTAGGATAATAACTAATTCTCATGAGTTTCAGAGTGAGATAGGGGGGTGGTCTATTCCCAAGACTCCCTTGGATGAGAACTAATTCTCATGAGCTTCAGAGTGAGATAGGGGGGTGAACTATTCCCAAGACTCCCTCAGACTATAAAATCTGTCAGATTTGTGATACTAAGAAGGTGGAAGATGCAAAACACTTCCTTTTAGATTGGTCAAATCTTGCCAATATCCTCTCTCAATTCCCTATCATTAGTCACACCTCCAATTTTCTTGACTTATAAATCCAACCCAACTATAGCGATCAACACTTCTTTCTCTTCTCCTTGGTCACACAAACAAGATTTTGAAGAATGACAATTAAGATCTTCTTTTCTTAAGGTATGATAGACCACATTGATCTTAGTAAATATTAATCATCATCATTATCATTAATCTCAATTAATATCCTATTTTAAAATCTGACAAAAATCTGATAGAATCATCATTAACTTAAATATTTTATTTAAGATATTTCTTTTAAATATTTTTATCATCTCATATGATTTCATATCCTATAAAAATAAATAGTAAATATAAAAGTTCTCTATTATTCACGTGTTCTCAAAATATTGTTAACAAATTTGCATCTAATATATAATAATGTCTTACTATAAAAATTATAAATACGTTAAGGGTATAACAATTGTATATTTCATATATATTTTAATTTTTTAATTAAATAATATATTAAAAAATTTATTTGAGTTATATTTATAAATTAATATTAATGTACAAACATCTAAAGAGGATATCCTCGCATGATGGCTTAAAGGCATGTAGCCAAAGAGCCATTGCATATATTTTTATTTTTATGTATATTTGATAAAAAAAATATTATTCTTTTTTATTTTTATATAATAATTTGTATTACGTTTTTAGTTTGATGATTAAATATTAATATTAGTATATTGGGTTTTTTTAATCTATAATTAATATAGTTTGATACTCATTTATATGAGGCTTACGATTTTAAATAATTATATCACAAAAAAATCCATTAAGAATAATTATATAATTTTATATTAAAATAAAATTAAGATAAAAATATACAAATTTCTAACTAAAAAGAAAAAGATGTAGTGTATTCATAAAAGACAAGAAAATCTCTTACACCTCTCTAAGGTAGCTTCTAAGAAATTTTGGAGGCAGATTATAATTAGAAAAACTAAAAATAATAATAAAATTGCTTTACACGACTGGAATTCCTATCTTAAAAAACTTTATGAATCTCCAAATGTCATTATAACTTTGAAACCTTGCTCACAACAGGAGAATTTTTCTCATTAGAAGACATAGATTTTGGGGTTAAGCGCTCGGAAAATGGAAAAGATAAGGACATGTTGTGCTATACAACAACCCCCATTTATTTTCAATAAATGGGGACCCTTTAAAAATAAATTGGAAATTTATTAGTTTGATTTTATTTTAGCCTAAGTCAAAAATTTAGGAAGTAAAGTTCTTTTCCTTTCCTCTTTCATTTCTTAGCTCGCATCGCAAATCACATAGCCTACGAGCTTAAACAACTTGAAACATATTAAGTCTTGTGAGATGCGATATGCGCTAAACCTTTTCGAAGTTATATAAAACTCCCATTACAAAAGCTTTAAACACCGCTATAAAATAAAATCACATCATGCATTGTAAACGATCAACTTATAATAGTTCGGTAGGAGTTGTGATTAAACGGACTTGGAAAATCAATAAAGCAACAAAGATAAATATTCAAGTGTTTGATAAAGCGCATCAGCATGATTATTTAAGCGCACTTAGCATTTCGAAGCAAATAACTAAATGCAAGTTTCATTATCGTATAGAAATTGCGATGTGTGATTTGCGCAGATCACATTTTGTGAAATTTACTGGTAACATAACTAATAGAAATAGTCTCGAGTTTCCATATGCAATAATTGATAGTTATTGCTCAAGTGTGTGAAATGATTCATATCTAATCAACCAGATATAAGATCTAACGTCTTAAATTGATCGATAGACATTTCACGTAAAGGTGTGTAAGAGATTTGATGAAATAATTATCGATGATTAACGACATTTACTAGAAGTAAGGTTTGAAATATTCATATCTACTTCAAGCATACTTTGAATGATTGAACGTCATATTTGTGATTATATCGCATTACTTATATTGGTCTCTCTATTCTCTCTGTTTTTAAATTTTGCTATGTTCGCTTGAATTCAAGGAACCACTTAACGGAGCAAGGATAATTGAAATGAGCAAGAAATGCAAGGAAATTGCACAAGCATTATCTACTGAAGACTCAGATATGTCTCCCCTATTCTCAGATACCACCTGCAACAAGGATTGTGTCAGTTCCTCATGGGAGGCAATGTATCAATTCTTCAAGAATGAAAACCCAAGGGTAATAATCAAAGTTGCTACAGCAAACTTTTCAATTCCTTCAAACCTGACCTATTTTGACGTTGCATGCTCATTCACCTTTAAGATAGCAACAAAACCAAAGATTCTCCCCTATTAAGATATGGTTAAGTGGGTAATTGACCACTTGAACATAGAAGATAGGACATTTAGGGATTCAAAGGAAGAAAATATCGGTTCATTCAGGGCAGAAGATTTCAGGGCAATGTACCACTTACCCACCCCATAGAAGAACTATGACAAAACTTTTATTCAAAGCCTTAGAACGAAAAATCCAAATCTGATGAAAGTTATAAAAGAATGGAAGGATGACCAAGGCAAGCTTAAACAGGACAAATATGGTATGTACCCATTAGCACAAATTCCTTCCTCTTATTGCTATGTTGTCAGTATGTTGTGTAGATTATTTGCAAAGCCTGATACTACTATGTTTTCTGTAGATTGGGTTCCATTAATTGATGCAATCATCAATTCCTTAATTCTGAATTGGGAAAATATCATATCTGATAATTTAGCCAGAAATATCATGATTATAGGAGTAAAAGAAGTGTTTCCTCTAGGGAAATACCCTATGTCATGGATGAAATTTTCTTTTCTTTGAGTTTTCCTACCATGGGATGGAAATGGATGACCCAAGACCCTACTCCAATCCACATTTACCACAGAGTCCTTTGGGAATCATATTTTCTTCTACACTTTCACAAAATTTTCCATAGAGTCATACTACCTATGCACCATATTATATTTAACGAGAAAGCCCCTAATATTTCCAAAGAGGCTAGTACAAACATTTTTCCCATTGCCAGATGGTTTGCCGAAGAAAGTTTCACCTATGTCAGAGTTTTTGGGAGTTATGCTTCTCCCCACGTCCTGCCATATTATTTTCCTAACAAGCTACTTGCTAGAGAGATTGCTTTCCAGATTGTGGTAAATGGTATTTCGAAACATCTTGAAGATGCTAAGAAGGCCATTTGGCCTAATTTCCCTTTACAATGCGGTACTTTTGCACTTTTTGATATTGTTAATTCCTTCAAGGAAGTTACAAGTGTTAATTTTTTGAATTTGGCAAATGATCAACTTCAGGATCAAATCCAAATGAAAGATTAGAATTCATAGTTATATTGTTACTTTATTTTCCTAGATTGTAGTTAAAGTTTGTCTTACGAGGATGGTTGTTTGAAACCTCCTCTATTTTTATGTAATAATCTATTTTTAAACATATTTAGTTTAGTATTTAAACGTCTCTCATGCATTTAGAGAAGGGTCCAAAAATTTGTCAAAAACATTTGCAAAGAATGCACTTTTGTAAGTTTGTAAATGCTTTGATGGATTAATGGAACACAGTCTGTTATCTTTTGAAATTTGAAGTTGTTTAACTGATGTTGCACTATTGTACTCTTTAAATTTCTTGAAAGAGGAGAGAAGAATAAAATCTATTGTCTGTTTATATGAGTAGGACTTCATACATATGGTACTTCTATTCACTTGTATTAAGCTTTTCTTTCTAGATTGACAGTTATTTTTTTACTTGTATTATATATTTAAAACATCATCATAAATGAATGTTAAATGCACTTCTATACTAATATTTGTCTATGATTTCTTATTTGATATATAATCACACATATGAATGCAATATATTTTTCACAATTATTTTAATCAAACTATTTTTTGAAAAGAATCATCTTTACATAATTTTTAGCTCTTTCAACTGTTAAATAATCTTCATTACTAATAGTTGGAGGATATCTATTTAGATCGCATAAAGGAAGAAATACCCTAGGTATATATTAGAATAGAAAAAGTGTTAGATAAATGCATGTGATAGATTAAAATAATTTCTCATTGCATGTTATATAAACAAAACATACCCCAAATCATCCTTATTGGGAAACTGGTCCCTTCACCCTAATCAGAGCCACGACACCAAATGGAAAATGACTTGCTCTAAGGTCCGTACTGGGTGGTTTTCCCCCATGTTGTGGCAACGAAATTCTGAGGCCTCAACAGGACATTGAAGGTTACTAGGCAAAAGTCTTAAAAATTGGAGGTCATGTCCTTATTCCTCACATCCACAAGATTTTCAATCAAGCTGTCAAGAAAGGGTTCCCTAAACCATGGACTCAAAACCTCATTATTCCTATTTTTAAAAGTGGGGATACAAATAACCCCTCTAATTATCAGACAATTATGATTATCCCTCCCTTAGCCAAGTTATATGGTATTATTTTGGAAAAGCAGATAAGCATATGGCTTGAAAGTGAAGGTAAGCGGGCTAAAGGCCAAGTGGGTTTTAGAAGGCACCACTCAACAACGGACCACCTCATTATGATTAGGATCATTGTGGAGGAATGTCTTAATGATAAGTCCCATCTCTTTTTTTGCTTTGTGGACTTTAGAAAGGCTTTCGATACGGTACCTAGAAATAACCTACAGAATAGATTAGAAGAGCTAAAGGTTCCTTTCGAGTTGAGAGCGACCACTATAAGGTTATATGAGAATGTAATTTCCAAGTTTAAGAGCAATGAGTGATGGTCGAAAGATATTAAGTGTAATATCAGAGTTAAACAAGGTTTCCCCCTCTCCACTACCCTATTTGGCATTTACATCGACAAGCTAGAAGGTTTTTTAGAGGAAGTAGGCTGTGCTGGCACGATCTTAGCTGGAATAGTCATCATCCTTCTTCTCTATGCTGCCGATATTGTTCTTCTGGCAAGGTGCCCATCTGATCTTGATAAGCAATTGAGATTTCTTAAGGATTTATGCTCTACCATGGGTATGACTGTTAACGCTAACAAAAAAAAAAGTTTTTATTATCAAATCCAAGAAAGACACTTACGCTAATTTTGTATATGAAAATAACAACTTAGAGGAAGTGTCTTCTTACAAGTACCTAGGAATTGATATTCATCACAAGCACAACTGGAACTATAGCATTGAGAAAAGGATTAATGGAGGGTGGAAATCTTATTTCGGTCTTGAAAATAATTGTAAAGCAGCAAACCTTGTGATGTGGGATAAAAATCAGCTCCTCTTTGAAACTTTAGTCAATCCTATTATCTTGTATGGATGTGAGGTTTGGGTTGCAGCATCTCTAGAGAATCTTGGAGAAAGATTGAGGAAATCCAGAAGCATTTTATAACGTATAAACTCAAAATTAAAAGAAATACACCCTATCATATTCTCCTTGTAGAAGTGGGTCTATCCCCTATCGAGAGCCTAGCTATGACTAGGCACCTATTGTACAAGCACAAGATCAATAACATGGGAGACCATAGACTTCCTAAGCTAGATTTAAATTCTAGCCAAAACCAACTAAGGCTCAAGTGAGGTTGGTATAAAGATACCAGGGCTTGGTTAAACCATTGGGAGATTGACGAAAATGTTGTGTTGCAAAATATTAATAACATTAAAAATATTTTTACTTCTATGTTTAAAGAGAAAATGTGGTGTGGGAAAGTTTTAGAGGCTAAAAGAAAATTAAGATATCATAAGGAATTCATCAACCCTACTCTAGAAAATCAAAAGTATCTCTCTGTTTTAACTAGCTCAAAGAATTTTTTTTATATAACCAAGATAATAATGAACTCTCATGAGCTCCATAGTGAAACAAGTTGTTGGGCAGTTCCTAAAACGCCATGGGTGGAAAGGATCTGCCATCTCTGTGAGAAAATGAACATTGAGGATGAAAATCACTTCCTCTTAGAGTGCTTTGCATACACACACATTAGATCTCAGTTCCATAACCCTTGTTGCAATACCGACTTTCCTAGCCTTTTAACATGTCAAAATTATAGTGAGCTCACGACACTTCTCTCCAAACTCTTTAAGCATAGGAGTATAATTGTAAAACAAAATAAATAATTCGTTTCTTTGGTCTGATATACCAAAGTTTGGTCTCAGTGGACGTTAACCATCATCATCATTATCATTTAATTTTTCATAATTTATTAATTAAATATTAAATATAATAATCAAAGATATTAATGTAATAAACCTTATTCGTTAAATAAATAAAAGTGCTTCTTTTGGAAATATATTTTAAATGTAGATTTTATAGTTTTAATTTAATTATTAAAATAATGATAGATATTTATTTTCCATGAAAAAGTATAAAATATTTTTAGTAATAATTAGCATAAAAAGTTTAATAATTTATCTAAAAATATTATTAATTCTTATTATTTGTATTTTTTTTTTTAATTTATCTTGTTATACATTTTTTAAATTAAAAATGTTAAACTCATATAATAATAATAATAATTATTAATATTATTTTTTTTTTTTTAATTTTTTTTTTTTTTATAGTAAAATAAAATATACCATAAAATAATAATAATAAGTGCCATAAGATAAGTGTTTTGATTATGAATTGATGCTTATTAAACTTTAATCTATAAGTGACAGATTTTACATGATTTGCTGTGAATATAGAAAAAGAAAGCCTGCACGTTGTATTGAGATGAAGACATGAATGACTTATGTTGGACTGCAAAAGGATCTTTTTTAAGGTTTGTACTACATAGATTGTCATTTGCCACTGCAAGCGATTGAATTAATTATATGCTGTTCGAGTGTCGGGGTTTTTATGTTTCTACATATTTTTGGTCGCTGTCAATGTTCTTTTTAATGATGATGATGGTTAACGTTTATTAAGATTAATTTTTGGTCTAAACTAATTATTTGGTTTGATTTAAAATTTTATTCCTATGTTTAAAGAGAATTCTTTCTAAAAAGATCAATATTGCAACAAAGTTTATAAAATTAAGATCTAATGTGATTGTACTCTAAACATTCATATTCTCACAAAAACCACAAATCTTTTTCATCCATAATATTTCAAAAACTATCCAATATCCAAGAAACCACAAATCTTTTTCATCCATAATATTTAAAACATATCAATATCGAACAACCTATTTACGAAATCCAATTCAAAGGGTTCTTTATAGGGAGATGTCGTGATCATGTAGGCCATTGATCTTCATATGGAGCATATATGTCGCTTGTCTCAGATTTTCCTGAGATCTGCCGTGTAATAAAACCATTTCATTGTTGTTGGAATATTTTAGTGTAAATTAATTTCAACTTTTTTTTTTAATTGGAAATTAATCGGTTAGAATTAAGACGAACTTGGGAAGAAATTGCATATTTTAATATTGGATAGTATAAATCGTATATTTTAATATTGAATGTAATTTATTAATTAAATTTTTTTATTTAATAGAGTTTTTAAAAGAAAATTTCCATATGAAATGATTTGATTTCACATGGATCTCCTATGCTTTAGCTCCTTTGTTTAATATAAAAAGTACATGAATACGATATTATTGATTTTGAGATATTTTATTTAAAATAAATTATGTATTTATATTAAATATTGAAATTTTAATTTTAATTTTAATAATAAATTAAGTTTAAATTGGATATTAAAAGAACTAAATATATATTTTTTTGGAAACATGAATAGCAAAAATAAAATTACAAATTTCTGCTTATTCAAATTTACTGTTCAGATCTTTTAAAATAGGTCCTAAAAATATTGTTAACAAGTTTACATTTGATATAATAATATCTTATGATAAAAGATACAAATCTAATACTTGGCAATACATCATTTCATTGGAGGACATAGTTGTAGATTACGAGAAAATTAAAGTCATCATGGAATGACTTGCTCCCAAGTAGTAGATATTATATCTTTTATGGAGTTTAGGCGGGTATTGCCTCGTTTTATAAAAGGGTTTTTAGGATTTCTCACCCTATAACTTCTTAGCGAAAAAAGGGAAGAGCTTTCAAATGGACAACATAGTGCCAACAAAGTTTTGAACAATTGAAAAATTCATTGACTATGACCCCAATGCTAAAAGTTGTAGATCCAGAAAAAGAGTTTATTGTTTGCACATGCACATGCAAGGAAGGTGTTGAAGGAGATTTGATGCAAGAAGGCATAGTAATAGCTTACGAATCACGTAAGTTGAGATCACAAGCAAAGATATTATGCTTATGATTTGGAGTTAAATGCAGTGGTTTATGCTTTGAAGGTATGACAACATTATTTATTAGGAAAAAGGTTCCTTTTAATGATTGATCATAGTATTCTGGCTAGTTTCTTTAAGCATCTTAATTTAAATGCATGTCAAGCCAAGTAGACTTTTTTTTAAGAAAATTTGACTTTAACATTGAGCATCTTAAAGTAAAAGAGAATAATGTGGTTGATGTGTTATGTAAGAAATTGCACTATGTGTATGAAATCTCCTATAGTCAGGTGGAATTTGACTTTTTCCGAACATATCAAAGAAACAACTCTAAAGGATCCCAAATACAAATTTTCATTGCAACAAACTAAGCAAGCACAAAATTCTGGAAAACAATCTGAATATGGTATAAAAAATGAAAATTTGTTAACCTTTGGAGGGAGAATATATGTTCCTAACCAGCTAACGATTAAGCAATTTATGTTGGATGAATTTCACCAAAGCCCTTATGTTGCCTATCCTGGTTATCAAAATCTATTTTATGCAATGATAAAGGAATACTTTTGGCTCGGTATGAGGAAGGATATTATTGAATATTTAGCCAAATGCTTGGAGTGTCGGCAAGTCAAGGTTTATTTCCAGCATCATGCTAGTTTGTTTCACCCAATACCCATTCCTAAATAGAAATAGGATATGATTACATTATATTTTATAACCGGCTTACCCAAATCTGAGAATCAAAATGATTTCATCATGGTAGTTGTGGATAAATTGAGCAAAGCATCCCATTTCATCCATGTAAAATCCACATACCAAACTCCTAAAATTACGGATATATTTATAAAAGAAATAGTTCGGTTACATGGTATGCTGAAGGTGATAATTTCCAATCAGGATGTGAAGTTCAGTATGCATTTTGGAAGGCTCTCTTTACTATATTGGGTACTCATATCTAGTTTAGTATTGCATATCACCTGCAAATAGATGGGAAAACTGAACATGTGAATCAAGTACTTGAAGATATATTAAGGATGTATGTAATACAACATCCAATCAAATGGGAGGAATGCCTTCACTTAGTTGAGTTGGAATATAATAATAACTACCATGAATCATTAAAAATGAGTCCTTTTGAGATATTGTATAGGAAAATGTTTCAAAAACCTACTAATTAGAACAGTCGTGAGGATAGATTAATACTAGGACCTAATACACTAGTGGAAATGGAACACACACTGAAAAAGGTTCGAAAAAAACTAAAATATTCTTAGGATAGACAAAAGGCCTATGCAAACAAGAAGATGACTTACAGATAATTCCACATCGGTGACCATGTATATGTGTGAGCTAAACCAAAGAAAATTACTTTAAGGTGGGGTGGCTATGCAAAATTAACACCCCAATATTGTGGACCCTTCCAAATTTTGGAAAGAGTGGGACTTGTAGTGTACTTGGTTGCACTACAAAGTAATATATGAATCCACAAATTATTTCATGTTTCATAATTATATATATATGATCATAGACATATGAAAAATTGGCAAGTTGTATAGGTAAAATGTGATGTGAAAATTTTTATGAATATATGTATGAATTGATTCAGTGATTAAATAAAAACTAATGGAAATTTTTTTATTGTGAAATAGGTCAAACCAGATAAAGAGTTCCTAGTAGAACCTTTGTGTATTCTTGATTAGAGAGAAACAATGTTACGGAGACAAACTATCACCAAGGTTAAAGTGAAGTGGACACATTTTAGCCCATAAGAGGCCACCTGGGAGGATGAGAGCTTTATGCGACAAGCATATCTTGAACTGTTCCAAGGGAAAGAATGAACAGGGGGGACAATGTTTCACACAAAGCGGGTGAAGATGTAACACCCCCAGGACTGGGTCTTGATGCATGTGAATTGACCTTAATAGGTCATTGTTGCAATTACTCTCCTGGAAGTTGAGAATCTCGAGGGGAGAAATAGATGTAATAGTCATTCTTATTGGCAGGGAAGAGTGGTATTTTCCTAGCTGGGTTTCCTTGACATTCTAGACTATTGCAATTAAGTGCATTCAATATTTTTCAGAAATCATGAGACATTGTTTGGTTGTTAAAAATGAAAATGGATTTTCTTGAAAGATTAATTTCTTTCTTCTCTGTTTACTTTGAATGAAGAACAAAATTTATTTTCTAAATCCAAGAAAATGAGACTATCTTTATGTTTGCATGTAGTATGAACCTGTTAAGAAGGTTTTGTCTGTACATAGCAGTAAAATCTATATTTTCTTGTATAACTGAGGAGTGAAAATATATCCTTGGCCTTTAGGTAGGAAAAAGTATCCATAGGTTCCAGAATTTGAAGAGGAACTATGTAATAGTAGAAATTAATACTAGGAAGGATGCCAAGGATTTATTTTCAGAAGGAAAGACTTTGGAGATAACAGTAAATCAGGGAAAATTAGAATTCAGAAATTGGTTAAACTCCAAGCTACAAACCAAAGTATATTAAGGAGTTTTCCAAATTCCCGTAAGGGTTACTATGTAAGTATCTTATGGTAGTGGTCAGGTCCCAAGTGACCATGTCCCACCTTTCTACTAGATACTAGTAAACATTTACAGATGCGGAGGAGAACAAAATAGAAATATGAGAAAACCCCCTTTTCAACAACCTTAGTGTACAATAAAACACAATTGTGTACATGTGTAAGCAGAAAAATAATACATTGATGAAAAACGAGAATTGGAAGTGCATAATGTAAGAATTAATCTAAATATTAATATTATGCAGTGCAAAAAATAATGACATCTCTGATACATTAACAAAAATAAACTAAAAGAATTTTTTTTGTCATTTTGTAAATAAATAATGTACTCGAAAAAGAGGGATCTTGTGGTCACATATACGAATTCAGTATATGAATAAATTACAAGGGTTCTCATCAAGTTTTAGGTCAAATCCTCATATTATCCGAAATTAAATAGAGCACATTACAGGGAGTAATGTCCCAAACACCAGTTTGAAGTCCAAAATCAATGACTCAATTAGTACTCTATTGTCCTAGCATTACATTCCCCCTTTGGCATAAACCCTAAAGGTGAAACCTTAGATTACATTTTATGAACTTAAAAATGAGAATATGGAACAATAAAGACATAGCTTAACCAAATTAATAGAGTCTGGCGTAACCTGGAAGAACAGAAGATTGTGTAAGCATAGGGTCTGGAACCGGCAGAGGAGCTAGCCGTAGCATAAAATATTCTATAGAACCTGTAAAATTACGTGTCCAATGAAAAACACCTCGAATAAATAATATAATTGTTCATATAACCAAACCCTAACATGCAAAAGGTGTAAACAGGAAAATAATATTACTTGGGGTGGACTTATATTACTGTGTCAGCCATGCCTCTGAAATTGGAAACCCTTCAAGTTAGAATAAATCTAACGGCTGCCAAATAAAATGGAACGACTAGTAGTGACGAAGCAAAATGAAGTTACCTTGCAAGCCCTGAGAAGGTCCCGAAATAGGGAGTGTTCATTGTTGAAAGTACCTGAAGAAGAATTATGAGAAGTCGCCAGTCATACTCATACCTGTCGAACATCACCAAGATCCAATTACGAGTCGAAAAAATTCATAAGGAAAAACTCAGTGAAAGTTTCAAGCATGAATCTTACCTTTTATCAAAGAGAGCCTACGTGAGTTTAGAACCATTAGTATCACCCCTCCAAAAGTTACAGATCGGGTTCCAATGACAGAGAGGTTACAAAATGAGTCACTGCAACATTGAAGGAGGAGGTCAGTTACCTTAACAGACCCCCAATAAATTTTTGTTATGGATCTAGCCCTAATTGCATCAGGTCATCAATTTGGTATCATAGAATCATAAGGTAAGTGATAGCCAGTTGTAGGCTTCACGAAAGTTCTTTTCACAACCACTTGTAAAAGGGAGAATGCATCACTCAACATTAACCAAAGGAGTAAAGTTAATTTTTATAATTCATTCATACTCATACGTGTACCATTCATACTCATACATGTCTAACATCACCAAGATCTAATTACGAGTCAAGCAAATTCATAAGGAAAAATTGAGTGAAGGTTTAACTAAGTTAAGGCATGAAGCTTACCTATTATCAAAGAGAGCTTACATAAGTCGAGAACCATTAGTATAACCCCTCTAGAATTTGCATAATGGATTCTAGCAATAGAGAGGTTACAAAATGAGGCATCACAATGTTGGAGGAGGAGGTGACTTACCGTGACTAGCCCTGAATCATTGATAGCTGTGGATCTAGCCCTAATTGTGTAGGGTTGTCGATTTGGTATCATAGAATCCCAAGGTAAGTGATAGCAAATTGTAGGCTTCAGGAAATTTCTTTTCACAACCACTTGTAAACGGGAGAATGCATCACTCTGCATTAACCAAAGGAGTAAGGTTAATGTTTATAACCATATTTATAATTCAACTTTGAAATAATAAAAAATTACCTAAACCTGTTATCTACCAATATCACCTAGGTTGGGACAATTCACTTAATTAGTGATGGTAGCAATCAACCCATGATCCCTTATATTTTAAATGGCCTCGACCGAGGGTGAAGTTAGTCACATTAATCCATATAATTCCAAAGTGTTAAGCTAGTCACATTAATCCATACAACTAAAAAATTCTCAACTCGACCATCAAGAAGTGACCAACGTCATGAATATAAAGTTATGAATGCTACCAAGTGAAATAATTATATTATGGAAAATTTAAGCATGAAATCATACCATTAAGTAATTGGTCTTGTTTTAGAGTAGAAATAATATATATATATGTGTGTGTGTGTGTGTAGTGTATGTGACACAAATGGTAGCTTAGATTCCCTTGAGTCGCAATTTCGCAAGCCAAAAATTAAGCTTATAGTCATCTCTAGAAAAATGTATAGACAACTTAACAAAAACAATAATATATATATATATATATATATATATATATATATATATATATATTAAAAGTATATCTTCAAAACTCATAAAATTACAAATAAAATCATTCAATATACAATCAAATCAAGCTTAAAAAACCAAAAAATCACAAATAAACACAAAATGAAAAACCACTTCCATCCAAATACACAATAATTAACTTGATCTCGTTGCTCTAATCAAAAGCTTTCTAAAAAAGTAATAAATATATATATATATATATATATATATATATATATATATATATATATAACAAAACCAAAACCATTAAAAAATAAGAAAATAAAATATAAAATAAAACATTAAGAAATTTCATCCAAATCCTTAGAATTTAACTTAGTCCTGTGGCTCCCTGCAATGTTAGATTGACTCTATTATTTTATTATCCTTTTCTGAGTCAAATGGAAACCGCTAAGAGAATTCTTAAATAAACATTTAAAAATTAAGAAAATAAAATATAAAATAAAACATTAAGCAATGTCATCCATATCCTTAGAATTTAACTTAGGCCTGTGGCTCCCTGCAATGTTTTATTGACTTGATTATTTTATTATCTTTTTCTAAGTCAAATGGAAACTGCTAAAAGCATTCTTATATAAACATACAACATAAATTTTAAACTATGTTAAATTCAAAACTAATCAATATCGTGAACACTGATATTCAAACCGAATTCAACACAAATGAACCAATATCATCAGCACTGGTACTCATATCAAAGTATAAAATATATTCATGATGTATAAGAATCATGGATGAAAAGCGAAGGTTGTTAGTGATTTATAAATTGAAGTATTCAGTTCGGAGTTGTTGTTTATGGAGGCTCAAGATTTGTCTAAATGGTTAAAAGAGGCCAAAAGCCACCAATTTTTTTTATTATTGCAATAGCAGTGTTTGAATCATGTTTTAGATGGTGTAAATGGATTCAACACTATCAAAAACATCTAAGACACCCAAAATATTGAAGTTTGATAACTATAACTTAGATTTACAAAAATAACTGCCACATTTTCTTAAAATCTTACCAAAATTTCTATAATTTTCAAAGCAAAAAACAATCTAGTTAGACTATGACATTCAGTTCAATCAATGACAAACCCGTATTTAGTTCAATCAATGAAAAACTAAGGAATTCGTCCACTAATTTATTTCAATGCATTCATTTCACTCATTCCAAAGTTTGACTTATTTCCTTCCTCATCTTCAGACTAATTGACCATACAGGCCATTGATCATTTAATTCACTTTCATCATTCAATGTCAGGCACGGGTAGTTGATTTCTAACCTTCACGTGGCTTCTCACTCCTCGATGGACAGATATACGACAGTCCTTCTGATATATTCGAAGGTCTACTGATCATCGCAGATTCACAAATAATATTCACCATGATCACGAGCGTTGTTTAATATGTATCTGGATCATGAACCGTGATACATTGGAATGTTTGTTGATAATGAGTGATGACGCCTACCATGATCACGAGCTTAGTCTCACTCTATTTAATAATTAACCCTCCCTTATGATTATGAGATCAAGAGATTCTTATTTTCAATGGCGCCTAATTCTCTAACTCTAACCCTCTAAGTTATAACTCTCTGACTGACATAAGCATATAAATATATTATTTAAAATACCATCAAAGATAATCATTGTGATAAATAATGTTTAAAATTATAAATCCAAGAAAAAATTAAATCATGTACCTTCGTACTTCCCTTGATCGCTTAGTCTCATGGATTAGTGCAATGATGCACCATTAAACAACTTGTTCAGCTAAGACAAGTCGGTTTGTAGAGTGGTCCATTTGATATCTTCAAAGTGCTCATTTTATACATGCCCCTACACCATCATGTTCTCCTTTTCCATGACTAGTCTCAAAGAAATTCCAACAATGTTTAATGCAGGTTTTCATATGAAGACGACAAAACCAAAAGAATGATCGTGAAGATTTGAATTGGCCTGCGCATCCATCTGACCACATCCAATGTTCATTGAATTTTATTTCACAACATTTCAAGGAGTCATAAATCTTTTCAAAACAATGGTGTGCAAAACATGTATCATGTGTACAATCGTCACTGATATAAAAGTGATATTATATAATAGCATGTCGATTTTCATTAGTGCTTTCTATATGATCGACATTTTTTTCAGCATGTCTATATAGAATATGGACAAGCATGGAGACTTGGTTAGAATGATAGTATTCACTTTGTATTTCTTTTTGTGGAACAAATGTGTAGTTTTATGCAAAATCAACTATTGACAAAATTGTCGCTGGTGGAAAAAATTCATGTGATTTTTTGAAATTCAAGTCCTACCATCGAGCTCTATGGGAATGATTGGTGTGTTTATAAATTTCTTCCTCAAACTTTCTCAAAAACTCTATCACAAAAATTTATTCTTCTTGTAAATCAATTCTTTTAGCACTTGTAGTACCACTTGAACCAATCGATGTATGAATATATTCATATCTCTTTTGTTTCAATTTTATTGTGGACAATGATTGATCATTTATATCAGTATGATATTTTTTTTGAAATTTAGCCAAATTTCCACAATCATCGCATTTTTTACCACCAACATTTTTCTTTTGGTAAAATAATTCATGGCTTTCTCTTCCACATAGAATTTGAGATATGAAATCATGTATAATAGGAGGAGGAGGTGAAACTTTCCAAAATGTTTTACCAAAATTAAGGAATGTGTCATAATATAACTGAAATTCCACATGATAATGACATCAACAAGTGCCGTGTACAGTGATAGATTTAACATACCATGGTTTTTGTTGCACAAAAGAACTAATTGAGACATTAATTTCATGATTCTCTTCTTTGAACTTGTTGAACAACTCTGTCTGAGTGGTGTCCAAAAAAAGTTTTGCATGTTCTTCGTATTTATTTCTTGCTATTCTACGTCGCATCACATCCCTTTCTTTTGGTGAAAGACATGAATTTTTTATCCAATATTCATATATTATTTTTTTAACATCTTCTCCAAGTCTATCTTTGTATGGTTGCCTACAAATAACTGTCCAACAAGCAAGTTCATCATTTACATCTATTTGCAATCGAAATTTCTGATGTTTGTGCAAATTTTTTCGTGAGTTTCCTAATGCTTGTGCCATAGATTTTACCAAGCGATTCTCTTTAGTACTTGATGAAACCACTGCCATTTGTATTTCCTTACGTGCATCTAAAGCACTTTTCTTTCTAGATCTTACAATTGACTTTAGAGCACTATTTATATTTTGTATCACATTTTCCTTCATTTTTTATCTTTTGTTAATTTTCGAATACCCAATAAAGTCGCAGCTTCTTTAAATTTCTTTGATGTTAAGAGACTTTTCAACATTTGGGCTTGAACTACCACAATTTCATCTTTGAAGAAAGAATCAATAATGGGATTAACATGATATCGTATAACATGGTCAATTTTTTTATCTCCATATATGTGAGTGTCAACATTTTCTAACATCTCATCATCGATATTGATTTCATATGTACATATTAGAATTAAATGTACATAATGAGTTTACATTTTCAATAAATAATTAAATTAATAAATATGTATAATTTTAATAATACACATTCAAGATATATATATATATATATATATATATATATATATATATACATGGTGATTCAATTTCTTCACTTGAATTTCTTTCAACATTTTCAACATCTTAAATCATTGGTTCAATATCTCTTTCATTTTCTCTTTCAAAATTTTCTATCTCATCATCAATGTTTTCAGGAATATCTCTCTCTGTTTACATTGAAAAATATTTTTCAAATTAGTTCATCAAATAAAAATTAAGTTTCACAATACACTAGTCAAATTTTAAATATCGAATTTATAATATTTACATTTACATACCTGCTTCAACTTCTAGTTGAGGTTGATTTTCCCTTTCAATATTTGAGTGTTCTTCTCTCTTTTTTTTGCGATATTCTCTCCCCTGTTCTCTACATTCCTCAGGGTCTCTTTTTTGATCATTTTCCTATAAGAAATCACTTTAACCATCTCCATATGACAGTAACTTGATGAAAGAACATTAAATGAAAATTCAGAAGACAAGCCAAGACAAGAGAACACATTCATATGGCTCAAGCCAGACCCCAATATGGAGAAAAACCTTGATCAATTCTTCGTATTATTATAATAAAATGTTCAACAGAAATAGAGAAACGGTACAATGGAGATCTAGAACCTTGTGCATCAAAAAGACTAGTTAGGGTATACCAACAACCCTAATTAAATATGATAAACATGGTGTATCCTTTTTTCAGTGAGCTGCTCCCTTGAAGTTCACTTCAAGACATCTATACACAGATGTAGGGTTCAATTCACCCTACAACAACCTATACCAGCAATTTTCCAATATTAAGGAAGAAGCCCTTAAACAACAGAATTATATCTTCATGTGACTGCGGCTTGAAGAGAAGAGCCTTTCAAGGCCTTACGATCCCACAAAAAAGTGTCTTAACATGCAGATGTAGCTGATAATTTCTTGCAACTTGAACATAGATATGGAATTCACAAATCAAACATAGAAACCCTTATTATCACCCTTTTGAATTGTAGCTTATGAAAGTAATAAATTAGCATCCCTAAAACCACATTAAAAAAAATAATTGTACGTTCTTTCTGGCCACTGCAACCACAGACAACTTCAGCCTTTTTCCCAAAAGGAAATGGTACCCACACAAAGACAATCTCTTCAAAAATATGGCTCCTTATTTTGGACTGTCCTAGTCTCAACTTCGTATTCTTATCGATTTCTTCAACTGGATTCGCTTGTTGCAAAACTATGGCTGGCATCTGGGTTCGGCGAAGGTACCATAATTGGGGTTCTGAATACTGAAATTTGGCCATAGAGCTCGAGCTTCAAAGATGATGGGATGCTCGGGGTTCCTAAGCAGTGGAGAGGCAGATGCCAAAGCGGGCCACGAGATTTCAATGCTTCGCATTGTAATAAAAAGTTGATTGGCATGCAGCTTTTTAACAGCGGTCATCAGGTGGGGTTTTCCGAGATATTTTCCAATGGTCGACCCGAGTATGAGTCACCGCGGGACTCCAAGGGCCACGGTAGCCACACTGCGTCTACTACATGTGGGAATACGGTTAACGATGCTAATTTATTGAGCAACGCTAAGGGAATAGCGAGAGGAATGGCTCCATCCGCGCACGTTGCTATGTATAAAGTGTGTTGGGACAGAGGCTGTTATAGCTCCGATATATTGGCTGGCACGGATGAGGCCATTACAAATGGAGTTGACGTTATTTCATTGTCCATTAGGGGTAACTCGGTGCCTTTTTATGAAGACAGCATCTCCATTGGGGCATTTCGGGCAACGGAGTGTGGGGTGTTTGTTTCTTGCGTGGTGGGAAATAATGGGCCTTTTCGTTATTCAATGTCCAACAAGGCGCCGTGGATTATGAAAATCGGTGCCAGGATTGTGGACAGGATTTTGCCAGCTAAGGTATGGCTGGGAATGGGCGAGTGTTGTACGGGGAGTCTCTATATGATGCCACATTGGGTGCCAAAGAAAGGCTTGTGACTATTGTTTACGCGGGCGATGCCGGGATTTAGAACAATTCGAAGTATTGTTTTCCTGGTATGCTGAATCTCGCGGCGGTTAAAGGGAAAATGGTGGGTTGCGATTTGGGGTCCAATACACAGGCCGAGAAGGGGGAGGTGGTGAGCAAGGCCGGCGGGGTTGGCATGATATTTGCGGGCTCTGAATTAAATGGGGAAGTGACCGCCGCGAAAGCTCACGTGTTGCCTGCAACGCAGGTGGATATTCCTACAAATTTACATCTTGAGTACCTGCATGTTAATTTGCATTTCATACTCTATAAAGTAGAAGTAGTTGGGTATTCTTACAATTTTACATCTTGAGTATTTGCATGTTAATTTTTCTATAGATTATTTTTAGTTTATGTATGTTAATTTTCTAATAGATTATTTTTAGTTTCGTGCACGTTAAAATATCATTTTTTTATTCATTAGTAAAATCAAACAATTTAGTAATTCATACATAATTTTTTTGTTACATGGAATGTGATTCAAAAGTTATAAATTGGTCACTGGTTCGGTTTTATAAAGTATATAAATTCCAATTTCATAATAAGTTTTATTTAGAATATTTTATTTTAGGTTTAATTAACTTATAGAAAAACTAGTTAGTATTTTTCATGGTTAATTTTGATATTTTTCATAATTAATTTTAGTAGATATTTTTTAAAATTATAATTTAAATTGTTTTTTAATTTTTAAAATTAGAATGTATTAAAATTTTTGAGTATTAAATATATTTCAAATAAAAAAATCACAAACTTTCTTAAAATTATATCACTAGATGAAAAAAAACTATAAATTTGACTAAGCTTTATAAATAAAATAGTCTCATATTTTATAAGAAAATTAATACAATTTATCATCTCATATATAAATTAATATATTTTATAATCTCATATTAAAAAATAGTAATAATTTAAGGTAACTAAGAAAATATACATATAGTTAGATTGATATATTTTATTTGTATTATTATTATATATGTTTTATAGGAGATTTTCAAATTGGTGTATAAAAAAGTGTTTATTTTATAAAGTGAATTACTTTTTTAAATATTATTAAATATATTATATATTTATTTTTGAAAACATATATATATATATATATAATTACAATTCTAATATTATTTTATATATATATATATATATATATATAATTACAATTCATATATATATATTGGTAAAATTACATTTTTATTATCATGTCTAAATACATTACTTGATTTAAGTGGGGAATTGAACAGATGACTTCATATCAAAGCTTGGACAAAATCATAACTATATATATGAAAAATATATTTAATCATTTTTTAAAAAAATTAAAAAAATTCAAAAAGTAAAATTATAATTTTGAGCAAAATTAAATGTTTTCATTTTTTAATTAAATAAATTTAAATTATTTTTACTTTATAATTATTATTTTTTAAATATTATTAAAATAATAATAAAAAATTAAATTTACCGTTTTCATGATTTTATGAATTGTAAATTTTAATTTAAATATTCTAAAAAATTTCAGCTTATTAATTTTATTTGTATATTGAAAACATGTTTTAAACTATTAAAATTCATAAATCAAAATTTACTAACAAAATTTCTAGCCAATTTAATTTAATTAAAAAACTAAAAAGAAATTTCTAAAGGATAAATATAGTTGGAGTTTTCTATTTTTAAATTCTTCTATTTTATATATTGGCAAAGCTTATTTCCCAAGCTATTCAGCAATAAATGCACAGTGGTAGTAAATGCCCACCCTAAAATTAAAACAAGTACTGTCTTAGGCATTTATGGATAGATATCCTGAGAAATAAGCTTCGCCTCATATAATGGTTTTAACTAGGGGAGGGACGTCAGTTGTTGGGTGCCCTCTGCGACACGTAGCAAAACAACCACATTAGAATCCACTCGCCTGTACGACACATGCCACCAAGAGAGTCAGCTGTCATGTGGTTGGTGAGGGCTTTAAATCCGCCAGTTTGTCGTACATTTAGGGTTTCAAACGAGCAGTTATTCACCATTGCTCGTTTACCCTATGCATTTCTGTTCGGGGCGGGATGTTGGTCGGAGAGCTCTGCTAGTCGCTGCACGCTGTGTCGCCAGTGTTGGTGCACCTCCGCCTTTGCTGTTAACCACATGTCCGCCTTTGTTGATGCTGTTGGGATGCCTTGCTGCAGTGGGATGGTTTCATTAATGTTGCTCCTGCACCCCGTTGTGGACCTGTTCAGCTCTCACGACCATGATACTTTGCTCCTCCACTATCAAACTGACCTCCTTGACTTCTCAATGCTGTGGAGTTGTTGACGGCTTCGTCCCCTATGCTTGTTTGCAGAAGTTCCATGACTGTGTAGGTAATTTATCACTTTGCAGGTAAATTTGTTATTTTTCTTGCATTTTCGAGAGTTTTTGGATTGTTTTTGTTAATTTATGCTCATTCCATTGTGTTGTGAGTATTGTCGAACTGTGGTGAGGTTTGGCTATCCAGTTGGCTCCTACATCGATGTTTGGCTCTCTAGTTGGTGTCTTCACCTCCCGGTAGGAATTATTTTCCTACCAGTCCACTGCTGTGTTTTTTAACACTTGAAAATATGTGTTTGTTAACACTTTTAATCTTCTTCGGTGGAATTTAGCTCTTTTAGCTCTTCTTCAGACTGTTTGTTCTTCTTTGAATGGCACTGGTTTTGGCACTGGTTTTTCATGTTTGATTTGGCACTGGTTTTAGGGCTATAACCATGTCCTTGTTTTGTTTTAGGGATGTATGTTCAGCGTGGCTTTAGTATTCCTTGCCAATGGAAACCCTGAGTTGGTGCAGTCTTTAGTATGTAGTCGTTCCTTGTCTGTGGAAACCCTGAGCATACAACATGGTTTAGGGTTTAGGGTTTTATTTCTAAAATTCCTCCTATCCTTTGCGGCTTTGTTGGCGTTCATCTCCTGTTGTTTCCCTAGACTGAAAGGCTTTTTTTCTTCATCTCTTTTCTAGTTAGTTGAAGTTGTTTTGCTCCATCTCTTTGTTTGTTAGTTGAAGTTGTTCTGCTCCATCTCTTTGTTGGTTAGTTGAAGTTGTTAAACTGCATGTGTTTAGGATTGTATCATATTTCTCATACCCCATGGTGTCTGAGAGATTTATGTTTGTAATTCAAAACCTAGTAAAATGCTCCAATTCTATAATTTTTTTTCTTCAATTCTATTTTTTGTTTCAGGGCACAGTTCTATAAATTTATTTACACTAGCAAACAAGACCATGGAAAATTTCCTTGTGCCTACAGTGCTGGGTAGAGATTTATTATTAAAAAATATCCTTCTTGAACTTGCATCCATGACTCTCCTGATTATAGATTAGGAAGCATCTCTTTAGAAGTTAAATATAAGAGTTCAAGTGTTTCCAAATTCAGGAACACTAAAGAACATTCAAATTGGTTTAGCAAAGAAAATTTTAGGAACATAAATTTATTTTAAGAATAGAAATTTGAAGTTTGTACCACCGTGGCTTACTTCAAGAGGTATTGTAACATATTTTTTCTAGAGGATAGCCACATTGGAAGAATTCAATGATTCTATTATTTGTTACTGAGATATCCATGATTTGGAAATTAACAATGTAGGTTTATTCCAGAGGTTAGATAATGGCGATGAGAGAACCAATGTAAGATTTTTTACCCTTCACAGGGCACTTTACACTTCCAAGAAGGGTAAGATTTTATGCCCTTCACAGGGCACTTTACACATCAAATAAGGGCTAAAAGTTTATGTCCCTTCAGATGATAAGAAAAAAAAATATTGCTTCTCCTGAAAAGCACTGAAGAGGTATCTTGTAAAGACATCTAATTTCTATTTGACTTACAAAATGATTTATTTTTTTTTTCCTCATAAGGATTTTTTTATCTCTTGTTATTTTAAAACCTGGAAAAGCTGAGATATTATACATAGCTCCATGCATATTAGGCACTTGCAATTTTTCCCTGTGGCTTGGGAGTTCAACACCATGCCACTTGCAAACTTTCAATGATCACATTTAAGGGAGTTCTCAAATTTTGAGCTTGATTCCCAAAATGCAGACATACTGATTCTCGAAATGCATACTAATTAGCAGTATGCCTGCATTAATGTAAATAATGCACCTTGAAGTAAATTATACCTTCCTCTATCTGAATGTGAATTTTACATTGAATCAGTAATAGGAACTTTTAGGTTACAAAACAACTTTGGTGTGATTATGTACTCAAACTGGTTTGTTGAATTTTTTTATAAGTTAATATGTGTATTGATGCAATAGTGCCATTGTTAAATTTTAATTGTCAACATTAAGAGGCTTCAAATAGTATGCAAATAGCTTGTAAATAATGCGGATTTAAGGCCCTCGCCAACCACATGAAAGCCGGAAAGCTTCCTGGCATGTGTCATACAGGCGAGTGGATTCTGACGTGGTTGTTTTGCTACGTGTATATCGAAGTAGTGATAGAGTTTAAATATCTCCTATAAGCCTAATAGTATGTTTTGTAAATCTGAACATGAATGTCTTAGTTGTGTAACTGAGCAAGAGGTTTGAAGTAGTGATAGAGTTTCAATATCTCCTATAAGCTAAATAGTATGTTTTGTAAATATGAACATGAATGTCTTGGTTTTGTAATTGAGCAAGAGGTTTGAAGTAGTGATAGAGTTTCAATATCTCCTATAAGCTAAATAGTATGTTTCGTAAATCTGAACATGAATGTCTTGGTTGTGTAACTGAGCAAGAGGTCAGCATAGGCATCTTATTATGACACTTTCTTGGCTCATTAAGCAGTCTTTATATAAGTCTTAGAGACAATGTTGCCTTAGAGGGGTACCTTAAGGCTTAGATTGGTCAACCTTGAAGCTTAACAGACATTTTATCTCTTTACATGTTCCATCTGTTATTTGTTTCTTCAATCTTGTTTTGTTCATATTATGTTATTTGTTTCAATCTATCGTGTCGGCTTGAAGTTTTGTCCATGTCCAGTCGGTCCTTTGAGAAGAAATTTGTTTCAGTGTTCATATTAGAGTAGATTTTAAATAGCTTACTTTTTGGAATAAAAAATAACAGTATGGTTGTGAGGTTGAGTACATCTTTTTATCGAATTGATAACAGACATGGAGTCCCATAAACATGCGAAGAGTGTATAGAGTATACAAAATTGACAGTATCAAAAAAATAACACATCTAAAAACATTGTCATGTCATTATGTCAGAATGTAAAATTTTAATAGTCTATAGATGTTCCTTCCTTACAATGCCACATATAGTATGGAATAAATCAACCTTCATGTGACAAGAAAAATATACAATTCATCCAAAATCCACATCATAATGTGGTTACAACCAAAAACATATAACACCCCTATTCTTTATGGCCTTGAGAATTTTCAGTGCCAAACCCTGAGTTTCCTGATTGAGCCAAGTAGGTTGGCCTCCCTAAGAAGGGTTGATTAGGTTGTGGTTGATTGCTGCCATATCATTAAGACCAATTTTCCCCATCCAACCATGGAGGAATTGAGTACCGACACCTCACGCTTGGGCTAAGTGGAGGTGTGCGATGAGCATACATTGAATTCACACCTCCTGTGGTAGGAATAAGGTGAGTGGGTAAACCACCATTTTGATAGTGAGACATTGAATGTTTATAAGGTCTTGGAATAATGTTGTATTATTTGCAATATTTTCCAATGTGTTGGACATGTCCCTGGTTTCATTCTCATCAACTGTGCTTGCATTTATGTCAACCATATCAGTCATCCCTTGTTCCCTTTTAAGCATTTGTTTAGCCTTCCTTGCTTCCTTTTCATATCTTGACATTTGTTTTTGTTGCTCCTTCTCTTGCCTTGCTCTCTCTATTTCAAGCCTTTCATCTGCTCGATGTTGTGCGGCAATAGCCCTTGTTGCCTTCTTCTCCTTGGCTTCATCTTTTTTTTTTTATGTTTTGAATCCTGAATTTCCATTTTTTTCTTTTCAGACTCAACTAGGAGTTTTATATATAATTCTAAGATGAGTAACTATGAACTTTGCCCCAAATGAAGACTACCAAGTGTTCCTTGCTTCTTTTTCATTGACACTCTTTCTACCGGTAGCTTTAAGAACCGCCCAAGTAACTTCTCCCCCCTCCCACCTGCATGTCATTGCTTGGCACTTCAGTATCCATGGCACTTGATTGAACTATATTGTTTTCTTCATCTGGTGCCTCATTATGTGCTCCATCTTCTTCCATTGATCTATTGTCCACAAAAAAATGAACAATTTCATTGTTCAATTCAACCAGTTTTGAAGGCATGTTCATGCTTTGTTCATTGGTTCTTGAGAAACTGTGTTCGTTCAACTTAATCATGGCTTCTGCTAGCAATGATGGTGGGTTTACTTGGCTTGGCAATGCCAATTGGTCATTTTCAATGTCATTAACAATATCATCAATTTCATTTTCAACTACATCTGCATTAACAATATCAGTAATTTCATTTTCAGCTACATCTGCATTAACAATGTCAACAATTTCATTTTCAACTACATCTGCATTGTCAATTTCATGTTCAACAGTGTCATTAACAATATCAACAACAAGAGTTCCATATTCTTGAGTTGGTAGAACAACCTCCATGTTGCTATCAATTTGTTGATGAATATACTATGTTTCACATACCTGCTCATCATCATCGGCATATAATTGTCCTTGAGAGAGGGAAATTATATGACCAGCTGCAACCACATTAGCATGGTCATGTACTTCTACTTGCACTTCATTCTCTTCTTCCTGAACATCCACATGAAAATATTGGCTACAAGTAGTATCATGCATAAGAGCATCATAATTCAGTGGCCATATTCCTGTCCTCCTAAAGCTAGCCTTGATATTTGATGGTGCCAGAGCCCTTTTAAAAGCCTTACTTGCAAGCTCTGCTAACTCAAACCTTTTCACCTCAACCCCTGGATTCTTTTCCATCCATGCAGCACACTCTGACCTGAAATAGTTCTTGAAAGGGACAAAAACACTAACATCAAGGGGTTGCAATCTGTGAGTGGTATGAGCGAGCAATGTTAAAAGGTCAATGCCCAAATTGTTTTCTTCCTCAATTGTTTGTATATCCATGTGGCTTCCATGGCCATCTAATATCAATAGGTGTCTATTATTAGGTGAGACACCACCTGGCACAGATGCAGAAAAGTGGCAAAGGCAATTTAAAAAAGTTCTTTAGTCATCCATGCATAGAGATGTTCAGCCATGCATGCTCCTGGTTCATAGTTTTGTATTTAATTTTTCAACTAATTTTTACCTTTGAATAGATAAAATCCTGGGATTGAAGCACCAATTGCATTGACACAACATAAAATGGTTATCCACTCCCTGCTCTTAGGCAAAATATTTCGCACTTTTCGGCTGCCTCTCTTGGAAATTACCCTCATGCCACAATTCCTTCCCGCTTGTAAACCTGTTTCATCACAGTTGCATATATGGTTTGCTACATAAGAATGTTTATCGTATGCACTAAAAAGAGTGTCATAGAACTTACATACAACTGCAGGACGCAAATTTAATGGTCTATCTCTATCAAGGCCCTCAGATGTACGCAATACAAGGTCTGGATGCCTTTTTTCAAACCCACACCACCATGATTTACCAGGAAACCCATCTTTGAATGGGTTTGGCCTCCCTTGATAGATTTGAGCAACTGTGGATTTGAGTTGTATCAAATCTAGCCCATGTCCCAATTGGGCCATTAATTTACACCACTCAACCACCTCGACCTCCTCCTCTTCAATCATAACTGTAAAAGCCCTCTACGTTTGGTGTGAGTGAGCCCATTTATCCAATAATGTATTGATGAGGGAGGAATACTATGTTTCTTTGCAGATGCCCGAACAGAATATCCATTGAACTCTATGTCGTCAATTGCAGCTAACATTTCTTCTTTTGTCCAACCTCTTATAGTGCTGATATTTTTAGTTGAAGTTGTGCATTGGACTGTGGTTGACGGTGGCTCTGTGACTGATGGTGTCACAAAATCAGCTTCAACCATGTGTTCATCCTCAACAACAATGCTTGAAGCATTTTTGACATTGAGATCACCTATTCTTTCTTCATCTGATGAAGTGCATCACAGCTGGGCACCCCTGGTCACTCTTCTGCCACTTCTCCTTGTACGATATACATAACTCACTCTTGCCATGGATGCAACTACCTGCAGAATTATTGCATGCATTTAGTTAAGAATAATTGAAAATAATGCTTTCATACAAGCCAAACATCATCTGGTAACATCATCTCTTCCCATTTATAACAATTTATAATAGTTTACAATTAGTTTGTGTGTTCATGCCCAAGGTTTCTGAATTTATTTCCTTTTGTTACACTTTTCTTATTTTCTATCTTGTCATCTTTGATTCCTATGATCCGTTAATGCACAAATATATGTTCACTTCAAGTTCAAATGATACAACTTCTATGTTCAGCAATTGCAGATAGATATGTTAACTTCAAATGCTACAAATTCTATACTCAGCTATTGTAGATAGATATGTTAAATTTAAATGCTACAAATTTTATGCTCAACTAATAATATATTTTCCGCACGCTTCTATGCTCAGCTACTCACGTTTTGTTTTTGGTTATTTGTTTCTAGCTTCTATGCTCAACATGTTTTTTCAGTTGTTTTACTTGGCCTATGAGAGTTTGATTGGATTTTTTACATAGAGGGATTTATCCTTTTGGATTAGTGAGCTTGAATTGAATTCAAGTCTGATCTTTGTTTGTCATTTGAAGTCATTTTTTACCTTGAAGCTGAATTGGGTAAGTTCAAATGATTGGGTAAGTTCCACTGTGCACTGCCTTTGTATTTTTTGGATACAGAACAATCTGACCATAGTTATTGAATTCAACATTCCTAGCCCTTTACTCGAATCTAAATCATCATAGAATCAAGGAATTGATGATCAGGGAATTGGTGATTTGGATACTTTCATTTAGGTTTTGAATCCTAAGTTAGAAACATGTTCAAATGTTAGGGGAACTGGTGCAAAATCCTTGGATTTTTAAATGATGTCTCTCCTCCAATAATATGAGCAATACACAAACCCTTGTACCATTACAGAAACATCCTTGCATGTTTGACATTTACACCATGAGATTTGAACCTCCATCAACATGTTAAGAGACATTGCTCTTTACTAGTTCAACTAATCTAGGTGACTATTTTCCAAGGGACTCTAAATTTTTTGAATCCATCCAATGTTACAAAATGTGGCCAAAACTCAGGGATTGAGGTGTTGAATTTATGAAATCTATAATATGTTTTAGTTTCAATTTCAATGCTTCCTTATAAAAAAAAATTAACATCTTACCTAACAGGTTCACTTAGCATCTTACATAACAGGTTCACTCAAAGTTATATTGTTTATTATTTTTCACAACAACGTCAAATCCTCATAAAACTCATTTTTCTGGGCCAATAATTCATGTCACTCTACTTTGTGGGAGGCATTCAATTTGAGGTGCATTATTTGATTTCCTTTTGTCATAAACTCAACCTATGGTTCTACTATCCAGTTTATGGAAGTTCTAAAAATAAACAACCCTCTTGTCGTTGTGTTGCAACAATTAATGTTTTACAATGTCTTATCTTATGAATCTGAGCCCAAAAAGGTATTAATATTAGAAATAATTCCATATACAGGAAGATAAGCGACAACCCAAGGTATAGATGACTTCAATCTCCCATTGGGATGAATCTGTTTTCAACTATAAACCTGTTGTAGAGATTGTTTGCAATTCTGTTTTGGGGAAATCTGTGTTCAACTATAAACGAGTTTTGTTCTTTGTTATTTTCATTTTCATCTGTAGCTAAATTGGGTAAGTTCAAATGATTGGGTAAGTTCCACTGTGCACTGCCTTTATATTTTTTGGATACAAAACATTCTGATCATAGTTACTGAATTCATCATTCCTAGCCCTTTACCCGAATTTGAATCATCATGGAATCAGGGAATTGCTGATCCAAACCCACTCTTTAGGATTCAGTACATATTCTATTCAGGGATCCATTTCAAGTTATAAGATCTGGATACTCTCATTTAGGTTTTGAATCCTAAGTTAGAAACATGTTCAAATGTTAGAGGAACTGGTGCAAAATCCTTGGATTTTAAAATGATGTCTCTCCTCAAATAATATTAGCAATGCATAAACCCTTGTACTGTTACAGAAATATCCTTGCATGTTTGACATTTACACCATGATATTTGAACCTCCATCAACCTGTTAAGAGATATTGCTCTTTACTAGTTCAACTAATCTAGGTGACTGTTTGCCGAGGGACTCTAAATTTTTTGAGTTACAGAAATATCCTTGCATGTTTGACATTTACACCATGAGATTTGAACCTCCATCAACTTGTTAAGAGACATTGCTCTTTACTAGTTCAACTAATCTAGGTGACTATTTTCCAAGGGACTCTAAATTTTTTGAGTTTCAGAAATATCCTTGCATGTTTGACATTTACACCATGAGATTTGAACCTCCATCAACCTGTTAAGAGACATTGTTTTTTACTAGTTTAACTAATGTAGGTGACTAATCTAGGTGCTCTTTACTAGTTCAACTAATCTAGGTGCTCTTTACAATGTCTTGAATTCAACAATTAATGTTTGACAATGTCTTTAATTCAATCTCCCATTGGGATGAATCTGTGTTCAACTATTAACCTCTTGTCTAGATTTTCCACAATTCTGTTTTGGGGAAATTGTTTTGAATTCAATCTTTCATTGGGATGGATCTGTGTTCAACTATAAAACTCTAGTAGAAAAATAGAAAAAAATATACAATTTCATGAAAATTATACTGTGAGAAAACTGAAATAAAGACTGGTAAGAAAACTGAAATAAAGGCTTAGAAATGAAAATAAAAGTGTAAGAATTAGAAATAAATACTCATAAATTAAAATAAAATTGTAAGAAAATTGTGTTGTAATTGAGAAAACTAACCTGAATATACTGTGAAATGTTTTGGGGTGTGTTCTGTGTTGGTTTGTATCCAGGGCTGGTGAATAATTTGAATGTGAAAAATGCAACTTCAGCAGTGGTTGAACTTATTTTATAGTTTTTTGCAGTTGAATTTACTTGGTGACAATGATGGACATGGATTGCAATGGCTTCATTTTGCATGTGTGATCAGGATTGAATTTGATGTGATCCAATGGATGGGAATTTGGTTTTGTTGATCCATCCGTTTCTTATCTATTTTGATTTGTTTTTATTGGGAAATCAAGCATCGGGATTTATTGAGTGGATTATCCAACCGACAAGAGAAGAGTCGAATTCAATGTCGTCTCCGAGACATCGATGGCGCGCCCACACGTGTCAGAGGGGCCGGACAACGCAGCGGCCGCGCCGACATTTTCACCATAGGCGCAGCCGGTCACATCAATCCTGACAGAGCAGCCGACCCGGGGCTCATCTACGACATCGACGTCGACAAATATCTCATTCTCAGATCCTCGTCATTGCCAACAAGAAAGTCAAATGCTCGAATTTCAGAAGCGACATGTGACATCGAAGCGATGGGTTACGAACGTTGGAACTGCGAGATCGATCTACTCGGCCCGTGTGATTGAACCCACAGGGGTTACAGTAAAGCTTCAGCCAATCAAGTTGGAATTAGCTGAAGTTTACAAGAAGCTTCCCTACACTATTACATTCATAAACAAATTGAAGAATGAAACCTTAGTGCCTCCATTTTCCAGCGGTTCTGTGACGTGGGTGCACCATGGAAACGACCACGGTTCGATTCGCTACAGAGTCCGCAGCCCCATAGGCGTCACTTGGTCTACGTAGACTGCCAATGCGGTCCGTTCTATACCTAAATTGTAACGATAATATTATACTCGTCTGATAAATTTCTAAATTTCTAAACTGTACAGTAAGCTGTGTTGTGGTGTAATATTATAAAGATAAATAAATAAGTGACACATTTTACATGATTTGAATTTTGCGGTGAGTAATAGAAAAAAATGAAAGCGTGCACGTTATATTGAGAGGAATACATGAATGATCATGGACTAAAAAAGGATCTCTTTTTGTTAAAGAATTATTTCCACGTATTTGTTTAGAATTAGTTAGGCCTCGGGCCCATTCTTTATCAAACCCCGTCGCATCATCAGGAGAAACAGCCCATTCAGTAATTCTTCAAAGTGTGTTTTCTCCAATAATTTGTTATGTTCCCTATTGTTTTTCTGCTTCTCCTTTTTTGTGAAATTGTCATGGTATCAGAGCGTGGTTAGAATCTCTATTGCCTGAGAGTTTGTGCAGAGGAGTCGTTTTTCAAAGCAGAGGAATCGGTGTTTGAAGCCGTTGTCTGAGGGATTATTTTGGAGATTTGTTTCCGTTGGAGAAAAGTGATATGCTGCGCTGTTTGCTGTCTGTTCCTATCTGTTGTGCTATTTGCTGCCACCGGAGAAAATCGTTTTGAAGTTGCTATCCAGAGTGAGTAGATCTGTTGTTTGTTTTTTAAATTGTGGCCAAATTTGTAATAGCGAGTCGCTATCCGTATGTTGCTAATTGTAAATCATCCAGAATTGTAATTCTTGAACCGCCAGTGAACCATATAAAATCGGCAGTAAAGGCATAAAGAGCGTATTGTTCGTTATTCACATTACGCAGTTGTTTTTCCATCTTTTATTTCTGTTCTTATATTCAGAAGATTCGTTAGATCACCTTATTGGAACCAAATTTTTAGATTTTTCATTGTCTCATGACTAAATTGAATAACAGGGTTTCCTTATGACGTAAAAGTTGTGTATTATGTTCTACAATCAGAGAACAAGAGTATGTTGAGTTGAGGTTTTTTTTATTTGCTTCCAATAAAGGAGAAAAGACTGCTGGTTTATTAAAGGTGATTGTTTTAAACATGGCTTCGACAAGTCAGTTTGCTATCCCGACGTTATTTAGTGGAAAAAATTATGATTTTTGGAGTCTTAAAATGCAAGCTTGTTTACAAGGCTTAGGGTGTTGGGAATTAGTAGATTTTGGGTTCGCAGAACTTGACGCAAATACAATTGTTGGTATGACTGTTGCCCAAAGAAAACAATTTGATGAAATTAAACAGAAAGAAGGTAGAGCAAAGTCGTGCATTTTAAATTCATTAGATGACTCTATTTTTCCTAAAATCACTGTTGCTAAATCTGTTAAATCAATTTGGGATATACTGAAGGCTTCTTATCAAGGAAATGATAAAGTAAAAATGGTAAGATTACAGACTCTCAGAACACAATTTGAAATGCTTAAAATGACTGACTCAGAAACCATTGATCAGTTTATGACTAAAGTTATGGGTGTTGTTAATCAGCTTCGGATTAATCGTGAAGAACTTGATGACCAAATAATTGTTGAAAAATTTCTTAGATGTTTGCCAAAAAAATTTGATATGATCGTTACTGTTTTTGAATCGAGAGAATTGACAAAATTATCTATGGAAGAATTAACTGGTTCTTTGTTGGCACATGAAGCAAGAATTAATTTAGATGTCAGTAATTTAGAGCATGCTTTTAAATCTAAAGCATCAATGGATAGAGGTAGAGGCAGAGGTTTTCGTGGCAGGAAAAGTAAAGGTAGAGGACAGTCTCAGTCTGATGATAGATCACAGGTAACTGAAACACATTCAGAGCAGTCTCAAAATGATCATGGTCGTAGGTGGATAGATAAATCTAAAATTTAGTGTCACTACTGCAAAAAATATGGCCATTATAAGTCTGAATGTCGAAAACTATAGTATTTTTTGAATAAAAACAAAGCAAATGTCACAAAAACTGAATGTGAAACATCGGATGCTTTATTTTTGGCATGCCAAGTAACTGTGCAAGTACCTAATAAAGATGTTTGGTTGGTTGACAGTGGATGTAGTAATCATATGACTGGTCATAGTGATTTGTTTTCACATCTTGATACATCTTTCAGTTCATCTATTGGTTTGGGTGATGATCGTCAGGTTAAAGCTTTAGGAAAAGGTGTTGTACCTGTCTTAACCAAACAAAATGTTGTGAAAAATATCTATGATGTTTATTATGTACCCAATTTCAAGCATAATTTGTTGAGTGTTGGTCAGTTAGATGCACATGGTTATGATGTTAGCTTTCACAACACTACTTGCACGATTGTTGATAAACATAAGTCTCTTGTTGCAAAGATTCCAATGACAAAGAACAGGTTGTATCAGTTACAGTTGAAAAGTGAAAAGTTGTATGCACATAATGTTTCAACGCCAACTAACTCTGATTTGTGGCATTTGTGATATGGTCATTTACCTATCAAAAGTATGAGTTTGTTGCAAAGTGAGTCTATGGTGAAAGGGTTGCCTTCTTTGTCTAATCATATCTCTTCCTGTACAAGTTGTATTATGAGTAAACATAAACGAGATAGTTTTGCTTCAGCCTCTAATAGAGCCAAAGAACAACTAGAGTTAGTGCATACAGATTTATGCGGTCCTATGCAAGAAAAATCAGTTGCTGGCAGTCTCTATTTTCTTACTTTCATTGACGATTTTAGCAGGAAAATTTGGGTGTATTTCATCAAATATAAATCAGAAACATTTTCGAAGTTTAAAGAGTTCAAGGCCGAGGCTGAAAAAAAAAGTGGCAAGTTTATTAAAGTTCTGAGGTCTGATAAAGGAGGTGAGTATGAATCTAACGAATTCATTGATTTTTGCAAACAACATGGTATTAAAAAACAAACAACAACCAGCTATACTCCACAGCAGAACGGAGTCGCAGAAAGAAAGAATCAAACAATTATGAATATGGCTCGAAGCTTGCTTAAAACACGAAATTTGTCTAAAGATCTATGGGCTGAAGCAGTTGCATGTTTGGTATATATTTTGAATAGATCGCCAACTTCTAGTGTTCAAAATTTTGTACCTGAAGAAGCATGGAGTGGACAAAAGGTAACAGTTTCACACTTTCGCGTATTTGGTTGTATTGCTTTCGCTCATGTTCCAGAAAAATTGAGAAAAAATCTTGATGATAGGAGCGAAAAGTATATTTTTATAGGATATAGTGATCAATCTAAGGCATACAGATTGTTTAATCCTATAACTAAGAAATTTGTCGTAAGTCGAGATGTGAAATTCCTGGAAGACAAGTCTTGGAATGAAATGGAGAACAATACTTGTCCTGATCCTTTTATTTTGTTAGATGAACATCAAACATCTGCAACAAGCACTCCAAGATTACAGGTTCAAGACAAAACCAGTAGTAGTTCATCAAGCAGTAGCAGTTCATCATCTTTTGAGTCTAATTCTGATAATCCTAAGATGAGAAACTTAAGTGATATTTATGCACAAGATGATGTTGATGATATTGTAAATTTTGCATTTCTTTCATTTCAACCTACTTGTTTTGAAGAGGCTATAAAGGACAAAGTATGGGTAGATGCTATGAATAATGAAATCGATGCTATTGAAAGAAATCAAACTTGGGATTTGGTTGATCTATCTCATGATAAAAACTCTATAGGTGTCAAATGGGTTTTTAAAACAAAGTTAAATGAGAGAGGTGAAGTTGATAAGCACAAAGCAAGATTAGTTGCCAAAGGTTTTTCACAGCAACCTGGCATAGATTATGGTGAAACATTTGCACCTGTAGCAAGAATTGATACAGTTCGATTTGTATTAGCTATTGCAGCACAAAACAAGTGGCCTATTTACCAAATGGACGTAAAGTCTGCCTTTTTGAATGGTGTCTTGAATGAAGAAGTGTATATTGAACAACCACCTGGTTTTGAAATCAAAAATCACGAACATAAAGTGTACAGGTTGAAGAAAGCGTTGTATGGCTTGAAGCAAGCTCCAAGAGCTTGGTACAGCCGAATAGACCATTACTTGTTGAATAATGGTTTCAGAAGGAGTGACCACGAGCCCACTTTGTATATCAAGAATGATCATCAAGGTAATATTTTGATACTGTGTCTTTATGTTGATGACATAATCTATACAGGTAACATGCAGTTAGATGAATTTAAAGCTGCAATGAAAAATGAATTTGAAATGATAGATCTTGGATTAATGAGATACTTCTTAGGTATCGAAGTGAAACAAACACAAGATGGTATGTTTATGAGTCAACAAAAGTATGCTACTGACATTTTGAAAAAGTTTAAGATGGACAGGTGTAAACCGGTTGATACTCCTATTGAAGTTGGTACAAAGTTGAGTAAAGATGATGTGGGTACTATTGTTAATGCGACTTTGTATAAGCAACTTGCTGGTAGTATTATGTATCTTACTGCTACTAGGCCTGATATAGCATTTGCAGCTAGTTATATCTCCAGGTTTATGGAATCTCCTAAAGATTGTCATTGGAAAGCTGGAAAAAGGGTGTTAAGATACATTGCAGGTACATCTACTTATGGTTTATCGTATGCAGCCTCTGCAGACAGTAAGCTTGTTGGTTATACAGATAGTGATTATGCAGGATGTATTGATGATCGGAAAAGCACTTCTGGCTATGCTTTTCTATTTGGTAGAAACTTGATCTCGTGGTCATCCAAAAAGCAACCCATAGTTGCACTATCTTCAACAGAGGCCGAATACGTTGCAGCAAATTCAGCATCATGTCAAGCAGTGTGGCTAAAAAGACTTCTCTCTGACTTCGGATATACAGAAAATGAACCGATTTCAATCCTTTGTGACAACACTTCCGCTATTTCCTTGTCGAAGAACAATGTATTTCATCAAAAAAGAAAACATATCGACACTCGTTTTCACTTCATTCGTGAACTCGTCAAGAATGGTGACATTGTTCTCAAATTTTGTGATTCCAAGGAGCAGTTAGCGGATATTTTCACCAAACCGCTAGGAAAAGTTAATTTTGAATTTCAATGTCAAAAGTTAGGAATAAAACAATGTAACCCTCAAAATTAAGGGGGAGTGTTAAAGAATTAGTTCCGTTGATTAGTTTAGAATTAGTTTTCATTCAGTTCCATTTCAGTTTCTCAATAAGCGTCAGATTACTTGTATAAATAGTTCACATCAGTAATTCTTCA